>MU223398.1:1495191-1514136 GCA_018584345.1 Thuja plicata
GAGAGAGAGAGAGAGAGAGAGAGAGAGAGAGAGAGAGAGAGAGAGAGAGAGAGAGAGATTTACAAAAAGCGGTAAGTTAATTTTAGTTACATATTATATTCATTAAATAATTTAATAATTATTTAAATTTGAAAAATAGGAAAATATTTAAAAAGTTCTTCCATCCACGTTTCTAAACATGGATTATGGAGCATATTAAAAACATTGAAGGAAAAGTTTATGCACACATTAAACCATGCAGTTAAATTCTACATAATTAGACATTTTATTTATTAATATCTATGTTAAAATAATAATATTTAATGTAGGAGTGAACAACCTCCAACACCTGAAATACAAAATAACGTAGAGAGTACAACTACCAATGAAACAAAATGTATGGACCTAATTAGTTAATTAATAATACCTAAGTCAAACTTAGGCTATGAGTAAATATGTATTCACTCCAACATTTAATATCATATATAAATAAAATTAAAGAATGAGAATATTTAAATATATAATGGTATTATCTTATATTAAAAATATACTTAACATTTCTATTGTATAAAAAATAGAATATAATATAATACAGGGTAATCATATATTTCTTTATATAAATTAAATATATAATTAACTATTCATTACATTATATTTATATATTAATTTAATATTGTAATAAATGTATGTGGTAAAACAAGATAATGCTAACAAATTAATTCAAAACTTTTAAACTTAAAAATCACTTTCAAATTACAATTATTATTTTTATTTTGTATTTCGTTAATTTTAATTTTTCAAATTCATTTTTTAAAATATTAAAATAAACAATTTTCAAAAAAAATATATAAATATATTTAATATTTATATTATATATAAAATTTAATATATAATAATAAATAAAATTATAATATAAATTTTATATAAACTAAATATAAAATTTCTATTGATCTTAAAATCAATCTATGAAGCAATGTGTGATTGAGTATTTATTTTGAAATATGTTGTTTGCTACTGTTACAATGTCAATACCCTTTTTCACGTTTACTCTCCCTCTGATGGTGTACAAAATTGTTGTAAAGTGCATTGAACAGACATAAAGCCAACAATAAAGGAAAAAGAAATGAAGTACACGACCAAAACAATTTCAATCGTCTTGCATGCCTTATAGTGAGTTCTGACCATAGATTTTCAAAATCAGGTCGTCCATTTCAAGTAATGAAATGCCTTCGGCGTAATAAACCCAATTCAGTATTTGGCAAGATTCAAATTTTCACATTGTCCAAATAGTTTTTAGACCCTACTCCTATTCACAATCAATATTTACCATAACCAACAAACCATACGTCCTCATACCTTCGCCTTTGTGAATAGCACTTTTATGAAGCATGTGTGAGAAGTTAGTACACTTCTAAAACAAATATAACAAACTCTCAATTTATTGTTTCACAACAATTCAATTTTAATTTTTAGATCCTACTCCCATACTTTGTGAATAATTAAACATAAGTTGTGAATAATTAAACATAAGAAAGAAATTAGTACACATCTATAACAAATATAACACACTTCCAAATAGATATTTTTGAAAAGATTCTTTTCTTATTATCATAATACTTTTTATATGCTACTCTTATCAATATCTACCATAATCAACCATAATCAACAAATAACACTTTCTCTTTTACCTTTATTAATTATACTTTTAAATTCCATGTCTTATATCAAACTATATTAAATACATTAGTTAAGGGGTGATTAATTATTAAAATATTAATGAGGTAAAACAAGTCCATATATATATATATATATATATATATATATATATATTTCCATCTAAGATTTCTATGGTTGAATGGCACATTAAATGTCAACTAGCCATAATTGGATGTGATGGTCAACTTGGTAGGGTACACAAGCCACAATCACTTTAACCCCAATTTAACAACTAACAAATCATCATTTTGATGAGTATTCCAAATCTCTAATTTTGGATAAGGATGATATTTTATTTATTCTAATGGGATTTTAAAGTGGATTTGATCTCTCCATGAGATGAAGATACATTTTATATGTTGAAAAATAATATTCTAAGTATTATATTTAAATAAACTAATAATTGTACCATACATTTTAAAGAGAGTGATATATATATATATATATATATATATATATATATATATATATATATATATAGTTTGATATGGTATATGAAAGTAATGGAAATGATAATAAATTATGTAGTTTTTTTTAAAAATTTGGAAAATAAAAGTTTTTTTTAAGTGTGTAGTTTCAAATAGGTCAATTTTTTTTTATTGTTTAAATTTGATGGTGATTAAGTTTTTTCTTTATTTGGTTAGATAAGTTTAATTCTGGTTATTATTATGTTCATCTAAGTAGTAATCTACTTAATTGTTGGAAGGTTCAAACTCATTGAAATCTAAAGGAGACACTCTACGTTTGATACCATTGGAAGCATATATAGAGTGTAATCTCAAAGTTGTGTCCATTTAGGAAAAATGTGGACCATGCACAATAGGCAGAGGGGTATTTGTCGTTAGTAATCTGAACATGCATAACTAGTCATGGTGCCAGCCTAAGAATCGTCCCTATGCTCTCATCGATTTAAATGTGGTGTTCATAGATGGAGGAAATAAGTTGGTGTTAAATGCTAGCCTATCACATGTCTTATGGGACATGTTATGTCATGGTATTTAAAGACATTCATTGTACACTTAAGCACATAAGTTATGCTTTGCAAAATATGCAAGAGGAATTGAATAATCAATAGAGAACACTTCAATACTAAAGGGTAATAAAGGAATTCAATTTGCATAATCATTTAGGACATTTGCATGTCTCCAAATGTCATTAAGTTGATATTTTTCATCGCCATTAATTCAATCCACAAAGGGGTATGATTTAGGATCTATTCACCGATTGGGTGAGCAAGATTCTCAACATTTTATCAAGGCACCACTTAGAATTCTTAAGTATTTAGCAAGTGAATGTGATCAAAATTCTTATATATCTACACACATTCTCACATTCTAATCGTGCCTTATTCATCCTTGTGCATTGTCCCATACAATGTGCCCTCCCAGAGTAGATATATACTCCCTACACAAAGTTTAACTATTCCATTGCTAGGCTTGATCATTCTTGTAGGAGTGATATTGATCCCATGACTATAGATTTGACCCTTGATTTTCTAAAACCAAAACTAATATTTCATCAATTCCTACCCATTTCACTAACTATCATGAACTGACTGAACAAACCTTTGAATAATTATGTATGTAAACACCTCATTGGATTACCCTAAGCACAAATTTGTTTTCCTCTACAAAACTATTATTTCATAAGAGAGATTATATTTCCACATTCCATAAAGAATATTGCTTAGTTTTAGGATTTTATTGTGTAAGATTTAGTTTGCATCATCGTTTCGGATCATACTCCATGATCCATCATCAAAACGATGGATCGTGGAGTATGATATGAAACTTTGATGCAAACTAAATCTTACACAATAGAATCCAAAAACTAAGCAATGAAACTATTATTTATTCATTTCTTTACTTTGTAACTTTTATCTATTTCACTTACAATCATGGATTGACTAAAAAAACCTTTGAATTATTCATATATGTATACATCTTACTGGATTACACTTAACACAAGTTTACTTACCCTTGCAAAACTATTATTTATTTATTCCACTACTTTGTAACTTTTTATTTTTATTATTTTATTTTATTTCTATATTGATAAAGATTTGAATTTAGTATCATATAGTTGCCTACAACATAAACTTTTTTATCCATTTCACTAACTATCATGATTTGACTAATTTTTATATATGTATACATCTTATTGAATTAAACTAAATACAAATTTAGTTTCCTTTACAAAAGTATTATTTGTTTATTTCATTATTTTGTAACTTTTTACTCACTTCACTAACCATCATAAATTGACTAAACCAACATTTGAAATTTTTTTCCATCTCATTGGATTAGCTTGAGCACAATTTTTCTTTACAAAACTATTATTTATCCATTTGGTAACTTTAATCCCTTTCACTAACCATCATGAACTGACTAAACAAATATTTAAATAATTGTATATATATACATTTCCTTGAATAACTCTAAACTCAAAAATTTTCCTATTACAAAACTATTATTTATTTACTTTTTAACATTACTTTGTAACTCTGACCCAAAATATCTATAAAATAATATTACAATATTTGCAGCTAAGAGCAAAATTGAAAAGGTAGCTAATAATAGGTAGGTAGGTAATGATAGTTTGAAGGACATTCCATTCGATTCCCAAATTCTCTTTTGACACGCTTGTGGCTGCAAATTTGCCATTTAACATGTAAGAGGACGCTGAAATTCCAGCCTTAAAAACAATGCAGATGAAATGAAATGTGGGGCCCGCCCGAATGCATTAACCATTTGTGACCGTTGAAAATATGAGCCAATAGAAATTAATTATACAGAGTAGATATTTCATTATCAGAAATCTGCCATTTCTTTGATATTTCTGAATTTGATGTCAAAGCATTTGCTGCTGTTTTCGCCAGCATAAAACTTTTGGCGCTCACGAGTCAAATGGGTGATTGTCAAAGCATTTGCTCCTGTTTTCCTCCGCACTCTTTTTTTTTTGTGGGATTTCTTCCATTGGTCAAAGAGATGGCAAGAAAAAGCAGAAAGCGACCCCTCTACAAGAGTGAAGGAAGGACAAGCTATGGATGACGTACACGTGGCAGGAGAGTATAAAATAAGGGATCAGTCATGGATTTTCATTATAGGTATTAATGTTCTTCACATTCTAGCACAAGCAATTATTTGTCCACTACATTACATAAAATTAAAAAAAAAACTTATTGGAAGGAGGGAACAATATGTATGGTGATATTTCTTTCATTATTATGTTGGATAAGAAGTGTGATAAATGAGAGTGGGTGATATCTTTTTCACCATGGTGTTCTTATAGGCGGTCCATATATAATGTGAATCAATTAATATCTGAAATAAAAAACATTCGAAAACCCTACAAGAGATTGAAATGTTATTAACCGTAAATTTTGCCGCCATTTTTCACCTCTCCTTTACCCATGGATTATTTATGGATCTGCGTATTAGGGTTTCGTGAGATTTTTTTGTTCCACAAAATCCCTGAATAGCCAACGATACAAGTGTTTCACGCATTGTCAAATCTTCTTTTTTATTTATTTCTCCGTTATATATATGTAAATAGTGTGCATTATTCAAATTTTTTTAAAGGTAAAAATGTATACTCATTTTATTATTTATCAAAGGAGTATACATTGAAACCTGGTTCAGGAGAGCATACCATCAGGGAAAAACTGGGTGAAGAAAACCCGAGGTTGTAGCTCCGGATGCAAACCTAAGACCTACTCATTACAACAGTATAGCCACCAGCCATACCCCAAAATAAAAGCATGACCCAATTGAACATCTCGATACAAAGACAAGACAAATACATCCCAGTACAATACAAAA
Source organism: Thuja plicata (assembly GCA_018584345.1). Classification (NCBI taxonomy): domain Eukaryota; kingdom Viridiplantae; phylum Streptophyta; class Pinopsida; order Cupressales; family Cupressaceae; genus Thuja; species Thuja plicata. The sequence continues at coordinate 1,500,708 of MU223398.1, forward strand.
CCCAAGAATGCATTCTAGTAGAAAGTGATCGAAGCCATAAGAAGTACGCTTAATGAGAAGAAGGCTTCAGAAGAATGATGTAGGAGATATATCTGAAGAAGCCAAGAAGAAATCCAATGCAGACTCAACAACATGAGGATCCATGTAATGTATTATCCAAGCATATTCTTGTGAAATGAGATTTAAACTAGCATCAGGCAAAGCATCTTTTACCACTGCAAAAATGTCTCTGTAACAATCATTAGCCATAAAAGTTTTAAAATCAATAGTACCAACTATAGGAAAAGAACCATATTAACAACAAAGCGCCTCTACGCAGAACTCTCCACTTAAATTCTTCACAAATTTCCAAATCGGAAGTGCATGTGGGTTAGCTGATAACCAATCCAGCCCAACAAGTGTGCGAGCTACCACATCAATGTGCACACATTTTAAATATTTCAATTTCTCCCACATCAAATACTTCATGGAAATGTGAAACAAAAACAAACATCATCATGAGCAAATTGCAAGCCCTGATGGCAAGCAGACCTGACTCAGTTATTCAATGCAATAGACAACTTGCATCATATATTTTTCATAGACCATATAATGAAGATGCAAGCAAATATGTAACCAAACAAGAAGTGCATCACCTCCAACATTGTATATTGTCTAATATCAACCAATCAGGATAATCTAAACCTTGAAAAACCATCACCCATATTAATCAATATTTCATGTAACTGATAGTTGCATTCAACCCCATCAACGAGAGTTAGATAAGATGGAATATTTCGTATCCCCAAAGGCGAGGGTGAAAAAAAAAGATCCTCAACCACCCCCATCATTGAGGACCCAAAATACAGGCAAATTTGGTTAATCTCCCTATAACAATGTCTAACCTCATACTCAGCAAGAGCTTGAAGCTGAAATATTACTTTATCAAGGAGATACTTAAGATTCTATCAATGTGTTCATTTTTTAATTAAAGCATGAAAAATTACCATTGAATCACCTTCAATTACCAAGTTGTGAATGTTTAGCTCCAAGGATGAGGCAATTCCTAGGCTGAGAGCTTCCATTTCAGCCGCGTTATTGGTACCAAATGGGAGTTTCTTAGAGACTACTTTAACGATGGAGCCTGTATAATATCAAGTAACAATACCAACCCTTGATAACCCATGATTTCCTTGTGAGGCACCATCAAAGTTTAATTTATAGAAACCCTCAAGGGGATGGGTCCAAACAACATTTGCCCTTGCTTTTGATTTATTGTTCCCTGAAGTGCATCCATGAGATAGGATAGTGTTGAGCATGGGCAAGGTCTTGTGTATATAAGAATTCCAATGGGAAAATGTCTTCAAATGTTTGATATTATTATAGGTATAAGACGTTACCACCTTGAAGATTGACTACTCAATCCTATAGAGGACATCATCCAAGGTTGACACTTTCTTTCTAAAGATCCTATTATTTCTTTCCAACCAGATATTCCATATGATGATGGAGGGACTAATATCCCAAATGGAAGCAAATACTGAAGATCTGTGCAATGATGGCCAACTCATAAGAAATGATAATAAGTTAGGGCTAATAACTGATGATTAACCCAATGTGTAGAATAGCCAATACCAACAATGCATGGAAAATGGACAATGCAAGAATAGATGATCAGAAGACTCAATAAAGTATCCACATAGTATGCATGGAAAAACAACCGTGGTTCCCAGTCTATCCAATCTCATCCTAGTGATGGCTCATTCTTGAATAGCCAACCAAGTAAATATTCTTGTGTTATGAAGACAAGAAACCCCCCATATAGACCTAGTTGGCCAACCCTCAATATGACTTTCATTAAACTTAGATTCATATCCACTTTTCACTGTATATTGTCTTGTAGGAGACTGATCCCATATCAAATCACCCTCCTTAGGAGTATAAACAAGTCTTGTGTTGTCTAAATTCTTCCAAAGGGAAGAAACCAGGTTGAGAGGGACATCTATATCAGTTAAGTCCTTCCGTCTAGCTGAAGGCGGATGAGAGGCAACACCCCATGTTTCTTTTAATATTGTATCCATAGGGGCCCAATCCCTATCCTGAGAGAGGGGGGGGGGGGGCGCAGATCATTCTAGGAGTCTTCCCAAAACAAAGCTTTGGTTCTATTATGAATGCGACAAGATAGAGAAGGAAGGATAAGTGTAGACCTTATGGCAAGATATATTGTCAATTAGTGTGAAAACACTTAGTCATTCAGTGTTGCCCGAGTATACAGTGTTGCCCGAGTGTTCAGCATCACCCGAGTGTTTAGCATCACCCGAGTGTCAGTTTATCACCCGAGTAGTCTTTTGGACTCGAGTGACAATTTGAAGCCGACTTTACATATATTGTTAAATATAATTTTTTTTATTGCAAGCTGACTTACAGAGTTATTTGTTGGATAAAGATATATATATGTAAGATAGTTTGTTTTATCCAATATGTAGAGATTATGAAAAGATAATGAATATGATTATGTATCATCTTAAAATGGAAGCACTTCCATTTTGGTAGGTTTAGCACCTTCATTTAGTGCGCTCGCATATTAGATTTGTATTTATGATGCATTTGTGTTCAATTCTACATGATTAGGTGAAATTAGGGTTAGGATCTTATGGATTCTCCTTGGTTTCCCTCTCCAAGACTCTATTTTCTAGGTAGGACCTATGTGTGGGCCCTCCTATACCTTATCATACTCTCTCTAGGCCTCTAGGCCTTCTTCCCAACATTCTGGAATGCTCCATCACCTTCCTAGGTCCCTGGCTGACCTGGGAATCTCACAAATACCACTAAGTGACTTGCTTGAAACCTCAGGTCAGGGTCAAAATCGACCCTAACCTAAGTTAGGGTTGAGGTCAACCTTGACCTAGGTCAAGGGTGAGTTTGACCTTGACCTAGCCCAAGGGTGAGGTCGACATAGACCTCTGTCGGGTGTTGGTCCCCGCTGTCAATTTTGGAGCTTATCAGGGTTCTAAAATTAAAATAGGTCACTGGGTTCGGATGCAGAAGTGTTTTCTCTGATATCTAATTTAATTCATTCCCTCCTTGATTGGTGATTATGATTGGACCATAATTCAAGGTAAAATTTGAATTTGGGTCCCTCGCATTGCCCTAGGAGACCTATATTGAGATCTCTATATAAACACTCTCTTTTGCCTTCATTTGATCATGAAACAAAATTTGGAGATGACATGATGCAATGGTGATGCAAATAAGCAAGAGGATGATATAGAAGGACAAATCTATGAGGACATGTTGATACATTCAAGCATTTTTGTGGACAAGCTATTGTAGATCTTTATTGAAGCAAAAAGGTGCTCTTTTCTATTAGATCTACCATTCTCAACATTCAAGCATTCAAAGGACATTATCATGGGGTAGCAATTATGGATTGTGAGTTGGTAGGAGTACTTTATCCTTGGGGACTTGGTATGCTTTCTTTATCATATTCAAATCCATTTCTTTCTTATTTCCATGTTATGTTAGGATTATTAATCTAGAAGATTAGATCTTGATATTACATGTTCAAAGACTCTTTTAAAAGAGAAAACACACACACATACTTTCTACATTCGGCTATTCATGGAGGTGGAGATCACCAAAATGGGGGTTTGACTAAGGCAAAACCCTATATAGCCACCACAAAACCCTCTTTTCAGATATCTGCAGGTGCTATTTTCGGGAGTTATAGGTACAGGACAGTGGATCTGTGACTAGATTTGGATACCCTTTTCAGCGAACTATCGGGATTTGAAAACATATTTTCTGTCGAGGCAGTGTAGGTCAGGGTCGAGATTATTGGGCCAGGGGTGACATTTGTGGGTCAAGGTTGACCTTTTTCACAAGACGGTGTCAGATAGGAAAAATATTTCTGGGTTTTGTCCGTCTCTGCGTTCCTATTCCGAATCATACTTTAGATTTTCTAGAAATAGAGTACAGACATCAGAAAACAACATTCTTCAAATCTGCTATGATGTGAGGTAGGTATTTTACTCCTTAGCTCTTTACAAGTATTCTCAATTCCTTATCATAATAATTGTGTATAAGACTAAAATTGGATTTAGGGTCTCTCCTCATATGCAATTCTTATTATCTAAAGACCTCATATTCAATCCAAATTTTAGATCTTACATTTTGGTGAACCTGTGATAGACAACTCTTTCTTTTTCCTTGGTGTTAGATTTACATTTTATATTAGATCTTGCATGAACATAGAAGTAGATTTCTTTTATGCTTATATTTCAAAAATAAATAAAATAAATAAAATTTATTATAAAATTTCTTTAAGAAAACACAAAAATATTTACATGCTTGTTATTTTATTTTTGTGTTGAACATGTATGACTTTTGTTTAGAATACTTTGATGAGGATTTTATTGTACAAAAGGATAGATCCCTTAATGAGGTACATGGAAGTGAGTGCACAAATGGTTTGAATGAGATCTCCATGGATCCCATTCCCATTTCATCCTCCTCCACAATCTCTCCAATTGACTTTTACCACATAGTGTATGCATGGTTACCTTCATACCCCTCTATTTGCAACATTGAGATACCTAGAATGGTATTTCCTAAACCTTTGATGATGGTAAAAGGATGTCCCCAAATAACTGTTAAGGGTAAACCTAGAGATCCTTTGGATTTCTTTGATAACACGGATTTTGTTTCGCATGCTTATCGCACATGAAATAATCCTCAACCTACTATCCCAGCTAATTTACCTCCTTCTCAACCCGTGCTTCCTCTGGAACCTAGGTTACCTTCTTCCTTTAAGGAATATGATTTAGTTGAGCAGTTATGCGCTACTCCAGCTAAGACCTCTTTATGGGAATTACTTCAAACTTCTCCTACATATCATGAGGCATTGCAAAAAGCTTTATCCACTCTTCCCACTCCGCCTCCTAACCAAGAGAACATTAATTCATTTTTGGAGTGCATGCATACTATGCCTTCCGTACCTCCTATTGTGTTTTCTGATGATGATTTACCTTCTGTTGAGGTGCATAATCAATATGATGCTCTTATGGTTGCTGTCTCTATTAATCAGAGTTTCATTCGTAGAACACTAATTGACAATGGATCTGGGCTTAATGTTTGTAGCATGGATATGCTTAGGGAAATTAAAGCCAATCTTACAACCATTCAACCGGATAATATTCCTATTCGTGGCTTTGATAACATTGCAAAGAAAACTTTGGGTATTATTACGCTACCTATCAAAGTTGGTCCTGTTCTCCTCTACACTCCTATCCATGTTATGCCGAGACCACTCAATTACAACCTTTTATTAGGAAGACCTTGGTTACATACTATGCATGTAGTTCCTTCTACTCTTCATCATAAGGTGAGGTTCATTTATAACAATCTAATGTACACATTACGTGTGGATGATGCACCAAATCCTTGCCTGAATGCGGAATATGCTAAGGTTCCTGAGCCTATACAACCCAATAAAAAACCTGAGCAACCGCCTGAAGTAAAACAAGCTGAGATTCCATCTTCTTCTCTGATGGAAGATGATTGGGGAACATTGGATTTCAATCCTTCTTTCATAGGGGAATACAAAGTCTCAGATTTAGAATTTATGAAAGAATAAAGTGAATTTGAAAAACAAGTTTTTATCCCTGCTCCACTATTTGAGGAATTAAAAAGCAACTTTGTTGCTGCTTTAGGTAATGAAATGTTTGAGACAATAAAACCGGATTGCTATGACATTGTGACATATGCCACTCCTTTAACTCAATCTGATATGGCCGATAGATATGGGTCTAGTTATCATTTACGCAAGAAATCATGATTTAATGGGAAAGGTTGTGGTAAATATGAGCAAGGTATACAAGTACCCTTGGACAATGAAGGTTGTGATTATACTTATGGGTTAGGATTCAATCCTTATAGGAAACCATCCTCTTTTCCTCTTAATGTTAATCATATTTGTGGTGGACATTTGAAATTGGTTAATCTGCTTCTCCTTGACATGGATCAAAAATCTAGTTTGGATATCTTCCCTGAGGATGAAGCCCTCGCTAATTTTTTAGGGGCTTACCAAGATCTACCTAGGTTTCATCATAAAAGAAGAAAACTCTATTGTCTGAACAATGAGGCCTATTTTGGAGAACATGATGAACATGATATTTCTCCTTTGCCAATGGATCCTCCCATACAAAGTAACTTATTAATAACTGAAACCATTGAAGTTCAAGTAGATGAGAATGATTCTGAAAAAAAATCAAAATTGGAAAATGTTTGAGTCAAGATGAACACGATCAATTGGTGTCCCTCTTTCTTGAATATAAAGATATTTTTGCTTGGACATATTCGGATATGCCGGGTATAGATCCTAAGATTGTTACTCACAATATTGTTCTTAAACATAATGCTAAACTTGTAAAATAGAAGATCTGCAAGATGAATCCGGGCATTGCTTTACTAGTAAAAGAGAAAATAGAAAAACTATTAGGTGCTAGGTTCATTCATTCTATTGATTGTTCTGAATGGATTTCTAATATTGTGGCTGTTTCTAAGGGAGAAAATAAGATTAGAATGTGCACTGATTTTCAAGATTTAAATAAAACATCCTTAAAAGATGACTTCCCGCTACCTAATATTGACATGATTGTGGATTCAACAGCAGGTCATGCTTTATTATCTTTTATGGATGGATTTTTGGGTTATAATCAAATATTTATTCCTATTGAGGATCAACTTAAAATCACATTTATAACACCCTGGGGGATATTCTGTTGGGTCATGATGCCTTTTGGATTAAGAAATGCGGGAGCAACTGATCAACGTGCCATGACTTTGATTTTTCATGATTGCATTCATAAATTTTTGGAAGATTATGTGGATGATATCTTGGCAAAATCTATACAAAGAGAGGATCATGTGTTCATTTTAAGGAAAATATTTGAAAGAACTAGGAGTTATAATATTGAGATTGAATCCTAAGAAATGTGCTTTTGGAGTGGATTATGGAAAATTATTAGGGTTTATAATCTCTAAGCGAGGCATAGAGGTCGATATTGAAAATATTGATTCTATTGTTAACATACCTCCTCCTAAGAATATTTCTCAATTACGCAGTTTACAAGGTAAAATACAATCTATTCGTCGCTTTGTTTCTAACCTAGCCGATAGGGCTGTTCCTTTTACTTCTTTACTCAGAAAATCCACCATTTTTTCTTGGAACCAGGAATGTAAGCAATCCTTTGAGAAATTTAAGGAATATCTTGCTAATCCTCCTATCTTACAACCTGCTCAATTCAATAAACCCTTTTATCTATATACTTCTGCTACATCCAATGCTGTAAGTGCATTGTTGGCTCAACATGACAGTGAAGGAAAGGAAAGACCAGTATAATATATTAGTCAGACCTTGTTGGACTGTGAAACATGATATACTCAATTAGAAAGACAATGCCTGGCTTTAGTTTATGCTTGTTAGAAACTTTGGCATTACTTGTTGAATGTTGAGGTCAATGTGATTGTTAAATTTGATCCTCTGAAACATCTTTTCTCAAAAACTAATCTCTCTGGCCGTCTGGCAAAGTGGGTGATGTTACTTACAAAATTCAATCTCAATTTTATCCTTCAAAAGTCAATCAAAGGACAGGCTTTAACTGATTATTTAGCTGAAGCTCCTTTTCCTCATTCTAATACAAGTGTTACCTCAGTAGAATTCCCAGATGAGAATATATTTGCAATTAAATAGGAAGATGTTTGGGAATTATATTTTGATGGTTCTAGATGTAAGACAGGTTCTAGGGTGGGCATTATCTTGGTCCCTCCTACAAAGAAATCAATCCCTATGTCATATAAATTAACTTTTCCTTGTACTAACAACATTGCGGAATATGAGGCTCTTATAGCTGACTTACGAGAAACTTCATCCCTTCATATTAAAAATTTGGAAATTTATGGGGATTCACAATTAATTGTTGAACAAATCAAAGGAGATTATCAGACTAAGAATGATAAAATGACGCAATATCAAGATTTGGCTCTAGATATTCTTTCACAATTCTCTTATACGATTCAGACTTTACCTAGGAAAGATAATCAACATGCAGACGCCATGGCAAGCACAGATTCTTTGGTTTGTCTTGAGAATAATGATGAAGACTTTCAATTTACTATACATACTCTTAAAAACCTTGCAATTTCTGATAAGGTTACTGCTAATTGTTGTAACTTGCATTTTGATGAATAGTATTCGCATGTCTTTCATTTTTTGAAAGATAATACTTTTTTGGAATCAACAACAAGGAACACACGTAATCATATTAGAAATCTTGCAGTCTATTATATCATTTTGGGAGATACACTTTACAAACAATATTACAATGGTCTGCTATTAAGATGTCTTAACAGAACCGAAGTACCCTTCGCCTTAGCAGAAGCTCATTTTGGTTCTTGTGGAGGGCACTTTGGTGGGAAATCTTTAGTTAATAAACTTCTTAGAATGGGATATTATTGGCAAACAATGGAGCAAGATTCCTTTACATTTGTTAAAAAGTGTCCTCAATGTCAACAACATGGTAATTTAATCCATGCTCCTGCTCGTGAGCTTCGTAATCAAGTCACTCTGTGGCCTTTTAGCGTTTGGGGTTTTGACCTTATTGGAAAAATTTCACCAGCTTCTTCTCAAGGATATACGTACATCCTCATAGCTATAGATTACTTTATGAAGTGGGTAGAGGAAATTCCCCTACGTTCTACTACTATAGATGTTATTTGTGATTTTATCCTTAATCATATTATAGCACGATTTGGTATTCCTTCAATGATAGTTTCAGATAATGTTACCTCTTTCAAGAATAAAGAAGTCACAAAATTCATGGAGAAATATCGTATTCAACACAGATTTTCTACTCCCTCTACCCTCAATCTAATGGTCAAGCTGAAGCATCAAATAAATTTATTGAACACATACTAAAGAAAATAGTTAGTAAACATGCAAAAGATTTGCATACTCAACTTACTTATGCTTTGCGGGCTTATAGGACTAGCATTCGTATGAATATTGGTACTTCTCCTTATAATCTTGTTTATGGTACTGGCGCTATTATGCCTTTGGAATCAAAAATACCATCCTTGTGTATTTCATTCCATGGGATTATTGACAAAGATACTTTCCGGGAACAACGATTACAAGAATCAGAAATGTTAGATGAACAATGGATAAATGCCTTGGAACATATTAAGGCCTATCATAAATCACTCTAGATACAGTATAATCACAAGGTGATTGAACGGTCATTCTTGGTAGGTGATTTAGTCTTATATGAGAATCAAAGGAATGTGAATGCTCTACCTCATGAGAAAGGGAAGTTTAGCCCAAATTGGCTTGGAACTTTTGTGGTTATTGAGGACTTTACTTCAGGTGCTTATAAAATTGCTGATATGAATGGTGTCCCTCTTAAGGAACCTATTAATATTATGCATCTCAAACATCATTATCCTTAACTAAACCTCTTTATGTATGTGTGTGTTCCTTATAGAATAATCATTTTATAGGATATATAAATTCGAATGCATTCATACACATTTTATTTTTCTTTCTATTAAAGTTTTTTGTATTGATGAAAATCCAAGTAATCAACCATAAAACTAATTGTTCAAACAAAGTATTTTTCATAAATAAACTTCTTCTAAGTTTGGTATGTATATGGCACATGCGCCATATCTATCAAAATCTATCTCTATGCTCTGAGGGTCAGTGGCTCCCAGCTCTCTCTGATCTGTGGTGTGAGGCAGAGGATCTTGGAATGGTAGTCCATGTGTGGCTCCTCAATATGCTCATCTCATGGTTAAACTCTTGGGCTCTCTGTAGATCGGCCATCAACTTCTCCTCTCTTTCCTTACATAGCCTCAGTTCTCATTGTAGACATAGGAAGATATCTACATGTATTTCGGGATCCCTTTGTCCTATAAGGGACTCTCACTCACTAGCTGGTAGTTGGTAGGATATGCATGTATCCTTCAGAACCTCAGATACAAAACTCCTCCACTTTGCTACGCTCGCTACAAAATTCAAAGAATTTTCTTTCAATACTTCTAAAAAAACATTCATTCAAAACATTCTAACTAAATTACATATGTCATACCTGGATCTCCCTCCCGAGTATTACCGAAGGATCTAGATGGTGGGGGCATGGAGAGGCTACTCTCTCCTCTCTCACTGTGTTTGGGTCTAGGTGGTGGTGTCTCTATGTGCACTTGGGGAGGTCGTCATGATCTCAAGGGTGAAATATAGACTGCATGATCACCGATACCTGTATTGTTGCCAGGGGGCATCTCCTCTGCCCTCTCCTATGCTCTCTCCTTAGCTCTCTCCTCCTCCATGGGATATTCCTCAGGAATGGGCTCCTCCTAATGATCCTCCTCTTCCTCCTCTGATACGTCACCACCTTGGTCCATCCTCTCTGAAAGACCTAGATCACTTGTAGGGTAGTCATCAGGGAAGATAGGATGGGTCCCCTATAAACTCCAATATCTGATATAATCTTTGCTAACACCTGCATAGGATGTCCCAGGGGCTACCTCTATATCCTTGGCCTCATTTGTCTCACTATCCACAATGTCTTCTACTATAGGTCAGCGTGTGGCGCCGGGTCTCTGATAGTATTTCATCGGGTATGCATACCGAGGAACTATCCGGGGACCCCCTTTATCAGACCAAACTGTCTCATCACCCTATCATAGTAATATGGCATCACGACATGATTGGTGGGACCCTCTAGCAACTTGTGCCACTATGAGTATCTCAACTGATATCGAGTATTTGGCCACTCTATCATCTGACAGCAAGGTCTCCATATCACATCTATACCTGGTACACAGTCAAGGCATACTCACCAAAAGAGGATATCCCCGTACTGCTAGACATCTGCTAGCAGATATGAAAAGGCTCTCAGTGTGCTCACATCTATTATCACTGGAACACCCTATGGTCGTGTACATGTATTGTGCTCAAACATCCAAACCTATAACAAGGTGCATACTGTAAGACTCTCCCACTGAAATCTCACTAGCTGACTCAACTCATGGTAAAGATGGGCTAACATGCTACGCCCCCATGAGAAAACAACTCTATCAGCCTCCATCCTGTGCACAAGATCAGTAAATGGTGCTAAGAAAACTATACCCTTCATGTTGGATATCACAACCAATGAAAGTATACATAGCATTAATTTCTGTACCAAAGGTGTCAGACCTGCTAGTATGGATGATGAGGTGATCTGATCAGATTGGGTCCTCATCTATGATACCCATCCCAAACAATACTCTCCATCTCCCAGCACATCGGGTGGACCCTGCGGTCCTCTCAGTCTGACAGGCTCACCTCAGACCGAAAGTCGTAGGATCTTGTACACATCCTCCAGCATGATCGTGACCTCCCCTAATGGTAGATGTAAGGAACAAGTATCCTCATCCCATCTCTCTATCATGGCAGAAATCATGGATCGATGGAACCTCATATGTGGTAGGAATTTCACCCAGTATAATCCCACATCTCTCAAAAGTTGTATCTCATCCGGCTGTAACTCAGACATGCTCTCTTTGACAGTCAATAGAAACCCTACGAAGGGGTGCTATCGAAGATAGACAGGATCCTGCAAGCATAGAAAAGTATCATATCAGTACTCTATCATCAAGAAAATACTGTACTGACTTGACCCTGTCAAGGTTTACCTTTTTGGGTCAGTGTCGACCTTTGTGGGTCAGGGTTGACATTCACCCCAAAAAGGACAGAACCTTCCTAGTTAGGGTCGATCTTAGAAGGTCAAGGTCGACATAACTGGGTCAGGGTCAAACTTTCTGGGTCAGGGTTGACCTTCCATATAAAAACATGAATTTTTCAATCTTAAATATCAAAACAAGAAACCTACCTCAGCCAGTGGCTGTCCGCTGGCTAGGCACTCTCTGAGGACCTCCATACGGTTCGCTCAAAATTATTCTCTCTTCGGCATCTTGTTTCCTTTTCCAAATTTTGAAAATGGTAAGAATGAGGAGGTAAGTGTCTCTTTCTCTTATTTATAGCTTCAAATTAGGGTTTTATTAGGGTTTCATTTGAATTTACTTAGGTCAAATTCGAATTTCCTTTTACATGCATTTAGATAAACATTCACTCTCTTCATCATAACTTGAGTTTGGTAGCTCCGTTTTCAGTGTCATCAGAGGCGTTGGAATTGTGATTAAGATAATAAACCTCTTGAGTTAGTTTAGGAAGGTTCAGGAACCTTCTAACTAGTTTAGGAAATTTTTTTTTAATAAACTACATATTAAGTGTATAGAATTTACCTTATCACCCTATTTCACCTTTCAAAAATCAGTAAGTCGAAAGATGGGGGGGCATAATGGGATTTATAAAATTCTCAAGATAATTTTAGTAAGGCTTAGTTTCTCTAGGGATTTTCCATTAACCTGGTGTGCTGCAATTTGCGGGTACTAATGGTTTCTTGCAGGATCTCCACATTGAGGACTTGGCTATATGCTTTTTACTTTCTGATGTTTTCTTACTTTAGCTTACATACTCACGTAGTGTCATATCTAAGATAAAGTGGGGGATAAATGTATCATCTTAAGATGGAAGCACTTTCATTTTGGCAGGTTTAGCACCTTCATTTAGTGTGCTCGCATATTAGATTTGCATTTAGGATGCATTTGTGTTTGATTCTACATGATTAGGTGAAATTAGGGTTAGGATCTTATGGATTCTCCTTGGTTTCCCTCTCCATGACTCTATTTTCTAGGTGGGACCTATGTGTGGGCCCTCCTATACCTTATCATACTCTCTCTAGGCCTCTAGGTATTTTTCCTAGCATTCTGGAATGTTCCATCACCTTCCTAGGTCCCTGACTGACCTAGGAATCTCACAAATACCACTAAGTGACTTGCTTGAAACCTCAGGTCAGGGTCGAAATTGACCCTGACCTAGGTTAGGGTCAAGGTCTACCTTGACCTAGGTCAAGGGAAAGTTCAATCTTGACCTAGGTCAAGGGTGAGGTCGACATAGACCTCTGTCGGGTGTTGGTCCCCGCTGTCAATTACAGAGCTTATCAGGGTTCTAAACTTAAAATAGGTCCTCAGGTTTGGATGTAGAAGTGTTTTCTCCGATATCTAATTTAATTCATTCCCTCCTTGATTGGTGATTGTGATTGGACCATAATTCAAGGTGAAATTTGAATTTGGGTCCCTCGCATTGCCCTAGGAGACCTATATTGAGATCTCTATATAAACACTCTCTTTTTCCTTCATTTGATCGTGAAACAAAATCGAGAGATGACATGATGCAATGATGATGAAAATAAGCAAGAGGATGATATAGAAGGACAAATCTATGAGGACATGTTGATACATTCAAGCATTTTTGTGGACAAGCTATTGTAGATCTTCATTGAAGCAA
>MU223398.1:1514190-1542327 GCA_018584345.1 Thuja plicata
TTTCTTTATCATATTCAAATCTATGCATTGCTTTCTCATTTCCATGTTATGTTAGGATTATTAATCTAGAAGATTAGATCTTGATATTACATGTTCAAAGACTCTTTTCAAAGAGAAAACACACACACACACATAGTTTCTACATTTGGCTATTTGTGGAGGTGGAGATCACCAAAATGGGGGTTTGACTAAGGCAAAACCCTATATAGCTACCCAAAAACCCTCTTTTTAGATATCTGTAGGTGCTATTTTCAGGAGTTACAGGTACAGGACAATGGATCTGAGACCAGATTTGGATACCCTTTTCAATGAACTATTAGGATCTGAAAATAGATTTTTCATCAAGGCAGTGCAGGTTAGGGTCAAGATTATTGGGTCAGGGGTGACATTTGAGGGTCAAGTTTAACCTTTTTCACAAGACGGTGTCGGATCGGAAAATGATTTCTGGGTTTTGTTCGTCTCTGCATTCCTATTTCGAATCATACTTCAAATTTTCTAGAAAAGTAGTACAAATCTCAGAAAACAAAATTCTTCAGATCTGCTATGATGTGAGGTAGGTATTTTACTCCTTAGCTCTTTACAAGTATTCTCAATTCCTTATCATAATAATTAAGTGTATAAGATTAAAATTGGATTTAGGGTCTCTCCTCATATGCAATTCTTATTATCTAGAGACCTCATATTCAATCCAAATTTTAGATCTTACAGATTATGTGAAGTGTATGTATGCATAAGGCATGCGAATGACAGTTTGATTTAAGTGCAGAAGTATTCAGGACAACAAAGTCTTATCTATCACATTCAGGTGATCAATTATATTCAAAGGATCTTATTCAGTAATCACAGTTTCATAGAGAATATCATCAACTGGTTCATTCTCAAAGGTAGATCAACAAAATCTTTTAACAAGGTGGACCTAACAGTCCTTTCTTTAAATCTCTTAACCGAGTTACATTACTTATTGTATTGTACAAAATCCTTTAACAAGGTGGACCTAACAGTCCTTTCTATGCTCCTAATTGGGAAGACCATTAGAAGTGGTCATTGTAAGCTCTAACAGGCTAAATTTATACTGTAGTACTAAATCTTGTGGCTATCATCCCCACCCCAATTTTACTTTCTTTTGGAAGGTTTCTGGGTAACCAAATATTGTGTTATGTGTTCTATCTGATTCTTTACTTTCAAGTTATATGCATGCAAACAAATAAGTTAATCTATTTGTGGATTAAAAGGATTAAGTTTTATTGGTTCCTGATTCACCCCCCTCTTAGTCACTGGGCACATCATATAATTCCAACAATTGGTATCAAAGTAGTGGTTCTCTTATCAGAATTTTAACAGCTTGAGAAAAGATAAGAGGATATGGAAACATACAAACTGGAGAAAGTCATTGAGAATGAAAAGATAGATCTTAAAGTGGCCATGGATCAGATCATAATACTTAAGGAGAAGCTCTCTGTTTCCCTAAAGAGAAGAAAAGAATTAGCAGTGCAAATGAATGACAAGAACTATATAGAAGAAAGAATTGAAGAATTTTGCAAAGATAGAAGCTCAAAAGAAGTTGATGCAGCCATTGAAGACTTGCTTGCAAAGAATTTCACTTTACATGAAGAAGTCAGAAAATTGAAAAGAGAACATGAAGTTCACTCAATCAAAATGTGTGAAGTCATAGAATTAAAGCACAAAGTAGAAGATGATAGGATTACAACACAAGAAGATAAAATATTGCTGAGTACGAGATTAGGAGAAAAAGAAAATGAAATCCAACACTTGTCACTTTAGCAATCTGATTTGGTAAGTCAACTCAACAATGCAACACAAGAAGTTTTCAATCTAAGGACAAAAAATGAAAGACTGCAAAATGATCTCAATACTAAAAAGCAAACAAATGAAAGTATGATGAATTCACAAACTAGCATGGATCAGGAAATAGAACTCAAACATCATGGACAGATTGGATTAGGTTATATTGAACAAGGTGAATCCTCACAGCAAGGAGCTCAAAGGAACAACAAACCTACATGCAATCATTGTGGTAAGACATGGCATACATCAAATAAATGTTGGAGCAATGGAAAGTCAAAATTTAATGGTAAATGCTACAGTTGCAACAAAAATGGACATAGAGAAAGTGAATGCAAAGAGAAACCTAAGTTTGAAGGGAAATTCTACAAATGTAACAAACAAGGTCATAAATCTTCTGAGTGCAGAACTAAGAAATGGAATCCTGTTGAACAATTAGCCAAGGCAATTTTTGGTTGGGATTACAACACTTGGTACAGATGTTGTCACTGTGGTGAATATGGACACATTGGTGCAAATTGTATGAAGACTCACTTCAGAAAAAGAGATCCTACTAAGAGATGTTATGTGTGCAAGCAACTCGGTCATCTAAGCAAGAAATATATGAACAGAGAAAAAGTTGATATTGGTTTTGAGAATGGTAAAGCCAAAGTATCTGAAATCAAAACTCATATGAGCAAGCAATGTGTAAGGAAATCCTCAGATAATTTAGATCAAATCAAAGAAGGATCTAATGACACCCTAAATAGTGAGATGGGTGGATCTATCATTACAGAATAGGAAAGTAAGGAGATGACAGGAACTATGCAATACAAGCCATCCTACATCAGTTCCAGATAAGCAATATAGTCCATATCCACATATTGATGCATGATGACATATTTTAGTTCAACCCAAGTTAGAATGTTAGTTACACCTGAGTCACTCTAGCTCACCTGAGCTAAGTCGAGCAGTATTGATAATTGGAAAGTTAGTTTCACCTGAGCTTCTGAGTGAATCTTTGAGAAACACCCAAGTCACGCCAGCTACTATGTATGAAGAATTTAATGAAATACTCTAACAGTTGAAAATCTCTTATAAATGAAGGATTGTAAAGAGTATTGCTTATAAAGCTTTCAGTTTGCAAGTCAATTCAGAGCCCTTAGCAATTCAGTGCAAATTCATGATTGAAAGTGAAGTTTGATCATTTCATTCGAGAAATATGGCATCTACTTCTAGTAGCATGGTCAAGAAAGGTTCTAAGATGCTATTAAGGAATGCAATTTGTGATCCTCCAGTGTTCAAGCTTCATCTGACAGTTGTAGAGGAGATAGACTCGATGGGAGCTCATTCCCTAATTCCTCCAAGAGTGATACTGGTTAACAAAATTCATAGCTTCTATCACTACCAAATATAGGAGCTTGCAACCAGTAAGATGAATCAAGGTTATGATAAATTATGAACCGATGGGAATCTGAAGTCCGAGCACATGCACCTCAAAACCAAGGGTTTGACACACATCATGCATATGCCAAGGGACTTCCAGACAAAATGGATGAGATATGTTCTTAGTCATGTTCATGACATGAAACTATGGTTGGATCATCCTATGAAGATCACTAAGAATATAATTCACCATGTCACCAGGTTCCCTATGCTAGACAAGCCAAAAGCTACCAAATCCCTAACCAAGGATGAACTAGCTGAGTTAACTCTTGCCGAGTGGGACGGTAGAGGCATGATACTCAAAAGAATAATTGATATGGAGATAAAATTTGGCATTCATATGATATCCCACAAGATATATAGCTCAAGCAGACCCAACAGTGTTGCATGTGAAGCTGTTGACCTAGCTTACAAAGTAGTAAAGAAGAATCTAGCATTTGACCTAGCAGAATTGCAACTCACTTAGTTGAGAAAGAATATGGAGAGCATCCGAGTATCCAAAAACAATTCATGTAAGTTTGGTTCTCTTCTAACATGCATACTCTTTTATGTGAAAAGTTCTTTCCCTCCAAAGGAACAGTAGCATGGAAGAAGGATATACCAATCATCCATCAAATTAATGAATTCATAGCTGAGTTAGGAGATAAATTTGATAGCATTATGGATGGATACTTTGAGAATTTCAAACAAAAGATGCAAAGTAGATATAGAATTCCCAAACAACTAGTTGAGAAGTACAAAGATGAAATTTTTTTTCTATTTGATTGTGATAAGGTTTATACACAAGCAGTAAAGCCTAGGGTTGCATGGGTACAACCCCTACCATATGAAGTTAGCAATGATGACACAAAAGATATCATAGAGGCTCTTGTGAATGAACCTGTCAATCCAAAGGCACCTTACTTTGGAACATATGAAGAAGCAAAGAGCAGGATATCTTTGGAGATTGAGATTCCTAAGATATTGAAAAGAGGAAGAAAGAGATTTGATACATTTAAGAAGAAGTATGCAAGACCTACGACTCTCCTACCATCTCTGAGAGTAAAGAGGACATAGTTAAAACATAGGATACAGTTAAGATAGAGGAAATTGAATTTGAAAAGGAAGAAATTGATGTTAAACCTCCATAGAAGAAGAGGAAGACAACACCTAGATAGAAAAAGGAAAAAGGCACTACTCCTATTGTCACCTTGAGGAGATCAAGGAGAAAACTTATACTAAGTGATGATGAGGATGATGATGAGGAAGATACTATTGTCTTCACTAAACCAACACCCACACTTGATCATAAGATTAAAGACCTTAAAGAAGGAAGAGCCATGAGTTCTTTGACGTCACTGAAGTATGCTTCTAGGTCAGAAGAAGAAAAGAATAAGATTGAGAAAACAGTGGTGGAGAAGATGGCAAAGTGGAAATTTGACCCTTTTGAGTTGAAGAGTTATATAATTGAAGACTTATTTAAGGAAATATCTATTCCATGGAAGAATGTAGTAAAAATTGAAAGAGATATAAGGGAAGGGACATTGAAGTAGGTCATGCCTGCAATGAAAGGCAAAGAAGTAAAAGAGGCATTGAGAAAATATGAGAATAATCACACCCCCA
The DNA here is from genome assembly GCA_018584345.1 of Thuja plicata. NCBI lineage: Eukaryota > Viridiplantae > Streptophyta > Pinopsida > Cupressales > Cupressaceae > Thuja > Thuja plicata. The sequence continues at coordinate 1,519,021 of MU223398.1, forward strand.
TACTCAGGGCATTCCAAATATTGAACAAAAACATAGAAGAAGTAGCTCAGCGTGCCACATTAGTGTGGAAATCAATATTTGAGATAGCAAAAGGCAATGTGAAGGAAGAAATACCGAGTACAAACCCTCCAGCATAAGGAAATGATGATACTCTACCTGAGGTACAGAATATTGAAGAGTCCAACGCATAGTAGATTGCAGTTGAGGTAATGACATCATTACCCCAATCTCCTATACACAATATAGTAACTCCGAGCAAAGACAAGGGTGTAGAATCTACATCTGAACAAACAAAGACTGAGGAAAAGGCTCCTCTTACTACTGAGACATGCACACTCGAGTCAAAAAAAGGCAAGGTAGATACTTCTACTATTAATATTGATTCATCAGTAAATATTGATCCAACAATTGGTACTATAAAGGTCAATGACCTAATTGGATTGAATACTGAAGAAAAGGATGAGGTAGGTAAAGGTAAGGAAATTGTTCCTTCACCGAGTCCTAAGTTAAAGGTAGTAATTACTGATGAGATAGATCTAGATAAAGAAATTGTGATTCCTAATTGGGATCTATCCAACCTATTTGTAGAGAAAATGGATATTTTGGGAGAACTGTGGAAGAAAAGAGCCACACAGCAAAAGCTTTGAAAGGAAAGACAATGGAATAAAGTACTTGAAGATGTTAAAGGCATATTTGTAGATTCATTGCAGATTTAAGTCAATGAGAGTGAATCAATAATGGACCAACTTGTTGACATTGTCCACAAGTTCAACACAGATATGAATGGTCAGGAGAAGTTACTTGAGAAGGCAGAGAATAAATTTGAGAACAAGGTTCTAGAGAACATTGCAAAGAAGATTGCAATTGACTAGGTGCAGCTTACAAAGATCATCGACACTCTAGAAACCGCTGTGAAAAATGTGGTAGCACTATTTGTAAATTTGAGTGACTCCTCTAACTTTACTATGGAAATCAAGAACAAGTTAGTAAATATCGATGCAGACATGAAGGAAAGTGCAAGGCAGTTAGCACTTGACCCGAGCACTAGTTCTTCTCACTTCATGAAAATAAAGTATCTTACTGATCTACAGGCTGAAGTGTTGAGAGAAGAATCAAGGACTAGAGAATCTCTTACAACAATCCAGAGCCAACTTCTACCACACATGGATGGAATGCAGAAACACATAACACATGCTAAGACACTCATTCATGAAAACAACTTCTGAGTTGCCGAGCTAATTATAGAGTTACCTGCAGAACTACAAGTTGAATTGCACATCTTGAAGGTGCTATAGGACAATTGGGACAACACTTTGTCTCAAATTTTGAAGGTACATAGTGATTTCCTATCCTACTTTGGGATAACATTGCAGATATCACTTTTTGGCATTCTTGTCAAAAACAAGGGGGAAATATCATTGTATATGGGGGAAATGTCATTGTAAATATCATCAAGGAAACACATGTACAGTGAATATTGAAGAAGATATATTTTACAATAAAATTTTTGAAAAATACAAAAACAGAGTCAGTTGGACCCGAGCAGCAAAGGAAGTGTCAAAACCTGAGCAATTAGTAAGGGGGAGTTTTGACATATCAGATACAAAATTCAATGATAAATGTTTTTTTCACTAATGCCAAAGGGGGAGATTGTAGACCTTATGACAAGACATATTATCAATTAGTGTCAAAACACTTAGTCATTCAGTGTTGCCTGAGTATTTAGTGTTGCCTGAGTATACAGTGTTGCCCGAGTGTTCAACATCACCCGAATGTTCAGCATCACTCGAGTGTTCAACATCGCCCGAGTGACAGTTTATTACCTGAGTAGTCTTTTGGACCTGAGTGACAGTTTGAAGCTGAATTTGCATATATTGTTAAAATAATTTTGTTTATTGCAAGCCGACTTACATAGTTATTTGTTGGATAAATATATATATGTAAGATAGTTTATTTTATCCAATATGTAGAGATTATGGAAATATAATGAATATGATTATGTGAAGAGTATGTATGCATAAGGCATGTGAATGATAGTTTGATTTAAGTACAAAAGTATTGGTGCAGGAGCACACCTAACTCAAACCCCTAGCTCCTTATTTTTGGCATGTACTGACTCTATCCAAGTCAGGAGAGTGTGTGTGGACCTTAGAAGGTCATTTTTTTTTATTTCCCTAAGATGGATATGACTAGGTCAATCCATGTCTAGATAGGTTTCTTAGTTGGTTTCCCTTAGTTGTGTGTGTGTGTGAGGTAGTTTGGAAGCCTCTGGAAATCCAACCAAGGCATCGAGAACTTTGGATAAGCTATATGGTATCACTGGCACTCGACATACACTGGTGCCTAGCAACTCGGCCTACATTGCCTAGCAACTCGGCCTACATTGCCTAGCAAATCAGCCTATATTGCCTAGCAACTCGGCCTACATTACCTAGCAACTCAGCCTAGATTGCCTAGCAGCTCGGCCTACATGTGCCTAGAGCTCAGCCTACATTTGTGCCTAGCAGCTCGACCTACATTTGTGCCTAGCAGCTCGGCCTACACTGGTGCCTAGCAGCTCAGCCAACACTGGAGCTCGGCTCTCTTTACTGTTGCTCAGAAATATTAAGTCGTAACGGCCCATGAAAAGTGGATCTTGTCTTTTATGGATAGTATGGTTAGTGTAAGGGTTCCTGAAGAGATTCTTGTGAATGAGTGAATAGTTAGGGTTGTTTCCTATGAGAGGATGGTTACTAATAACACTCAAAAGCATTCATTTCACAGATCTGGAAGGTAGAGATTGTAGAAGAAGAGAAGCTACAGGAAAGTTAGAGATTTGCAGATTATTGTACTATTTTGTTTTGTTTCCAGTAATGAGAAGTTGTAGACTATGTATTTTGTGGATATCAAGTTTCCTTGTGGTTCTTTTTGCATGCAAGTATATTAGTTACCTCATTTTCTATTTTGCAAGTTATTAGTTCTTCACCCGTTTTGGGTTGTATATAGTAATGGCCCCTCGAGATTCCTAAATCCATGGTGAGAATCATGTGTTGGGATGGAACTCGAGAGGAGCCCTTGTACACAGTTTCCTTTGTTTTCTATAGGAGAAGCAACAACAAAGAGTCTAGAGATCTTCACCTAGGCGAGCTTGGTAATAGTCTGGCTAGGGAAGAGAATGAAAGAAATGTTCAGAAAATATTGAATAAGCAAGTAGGATGAATCTATTTGTGTAGGTTCAACAAGAAGAAGATGAAAAACATTTCGATGGGGACTGAGTCTTGAAGAGGAGGTAAAGTTGAGAGTAACTTACCTCAGTTTAGGGTTGTGAACACCCTAAGAGATCTAGGAGAAAGATCTCAGAATAGAGCCAAGCTGGTTCTGTAGTAGCAACAAGACTTTTGTCCACATTAGATTGGTATTAGAGCCCTAAAATATTTGGGCATGTGTTGTTTGGATGTTATCTACAGAAATGTTTGTCAACTCACCCAAGATGGTAACCAACGCAAAACTCGCAAAAGATGTAGAAGAGCAAAAGGAGGAGAATAGACTCCTGAAGGAACAATTAGCCAAAATGATGACTAAATTGGAAGAAGTGCAGCTTAGGACTACAACAGTCAGTGAACAGATGAGAGAAGATGATGGAAAGGGTAAAGCAGTGGCAGAGGAAGACATTATTCCAGAGCCAGACCCTGTTCTTCAAGAAGAGCCATTATTGAAAGCATTGAAGGCAATGAATGGTAAGTCCTTAGAAGGTGTGCCTCTATTTAGTGGCAAGATGGAACCAGAGTTAATCATGGAATGGATAGAAGGTCTTGAAAATCAATTTGACTATGATAATGTGACCAAAGCTCAGAAAGTAAGAATAGCCAAAACAAGGTTGAGAGGAACTGCTATCACTTGGTGGAAGTTTGTCCACGATGAGAGGGAAAAAGAAGGAAAGAACCCCATAACCAGTTGGAAAGGTATGGTGGCCAAGATGAAGGAAACTTACCTTCCTCATGATTATGAAGTGTAGTTGCACAAAAAGAGACAAAATATGAGATAAAAAGATTTAGAGGTCAGTTCCTACACCAAAGAATTTCACAAACTATGCTTAAGGTCGCATGTGATGGAAGAAGAAAGCTTGAAAGTGGCTAGGTACTTGAATGGAATCAAGTGGAGTATCCAAGAGGAAATTAGTCTCTTAAACCCCAAGACTGTACACCAATGTTACCATCTAGCCCTCAAGGTGGAGGAGAAATTCAAGAAGAAGCAAGATTCAAATAGCAGAGGAAGAGGAAGAGACAACAAAGGTCATAGAGGAGGATATGGAGGAAGAAACCAGAGTGAGTCCAAACTCACTGAGAATCAAGGAGAATTTAGTAACACAAGAGGTGGTTATAACCATGGAAGAGGTTCCAATAGTAGTTCAAGAGGAAGAACTAATAACCAAGGAAGAGGATCTTACTTCTCTTCAATGAAGTGTTACAACTGTAAGCAATTTGGACATCCTGCATATCGGTGTCTTGAAAAAGGTTCTACTTCTCAAGGAGGTGGGAAAAGAGTTAACTATGTCCAAGAAGAATCAAGTTGCAATAGCAAGCCATCTGAGCTACCATTAGAATCAAAAGAAGGTGAGAATATCATGATAAGGAGGACCTTAATCAGAGAGCCAAGCAAAGAAGAACCAAGCCAAAGGAGAGCACTCTTTAGAGTGAAGTGCAAGATCGCGGGGAAGGTGTGTAGAGTCATTATTGATTCAGGCTCAATTGATAATATCATTAGTGAAGAGGCAACTAGCAAATTAAATTTGAAAAGGATTCCACATGAAAACCCATACAAGGTTACATGGCTCAACAAAGGAAAACATGTGTTTGTAGGATAACAAGCATGGGTAGAGTTCACCATTGGCAAGTATAAAGATAGAGTTATATGTGACATTATTTCCATGGATGCATGCCATATTATAATTGGAAGGCCACGAAAATTTGATAGGCAAGCTATGCATGATGGAACCAAGAATGCATACTCATTCAAGAAAGATGGGGTGACTTTCAAAATTTAGTCCTTAATAGAAGAAGGAGAGATGAAGACATGAAGTCCAAGTGTGCTCATGGTTGGTGAGAAGGAGTTCTTGAAGACTCTAGGAGAAGGAGAAGGAGTTGGATTTGCTTTAGTATTGAAGCCAAAAGATGAAGCTGCTATCAAGGAATCAGAAATACCAAATGAGGTAAAAGAAATACTTGAAGAGTATAGAGATATTGTGAATGATGGACAGCCCACTCCCCTACCTCCTAAGAGACTTGTTAGTCACAAGATTGACTTCATTCTAGGAGATACCTTACCCAAAAAAGCTGCCTATAAGATGACCCCTCAACAAAATGAGGAGATAGCCAAGCAAATCAGAGAGTTATTAGACCAAGGCCTAATTAGAAAAAGCATAAGCCCATGTACAATCCCTACTATTTTAACACCTAAGAAAGGAGGAGCTTGGAGAATTTGTATTAATTCTAGAGCCATAAATAGAATCACCATTAGGTATAGGTTCCCAATACCTAGAATTGAAGACCTAATGGATTGCTTAGGGGAGGCAAAGTACTTCAGCAAAATTGACCTTAAGAGTGGCTACCACCAAATCAGAATTAATGAAGGAGATGAATGGAAGAAAACCTTCAAAACTATATAAGGTTTGTATGAATGGCTTGTAATTCCATTTGGTTTGTCTAATGCTCCCTCAACTTTTATGAGGCTTATGAATGAGGTATTGGTAGAATGCATTGGTAAGTTTGTTGTTGTCTACCTAGATGAAATTTTAGTTTTCAGCAGAACTAAGGAGGAGCATATTAGGCATTTGAAAATTGTTTTCAAGAAATTGCATGATGAAAAGCTAATGATCAATTTGGAGAAGTGTGACTTCATGAAGCAAGAACTTGTATATCTCGACTTTGTTTTTTCACAGGGTAACCTCAAAATGGACCAAGAAAAGGTGGATGTCATTCTAAGTTGGCCTACTCCCAAGGCTGCAATTGAGGTGAGAAGTTTCCATGGTTTAGCTCAGTATTACAAAAAGTTCATTAGAAATTTTAGTGGGATTTGTGCACCTATGTTAGACACCATCAAAGGTGGGATGAAGACAAATTTTCAATGGACACCACAAGCTGACAAAGGGTTTGAAAAAATCAAGGAGAAGATAGCAGAGCTGCCAACTCTAGTTATTCCAAGCTTTGATAATCTTTTTACAGTAGAATGTGATGCAAGTAATGTGGCCATTGGGGCTTCCATAAGACAAGAAGGAAGACCAGTAGCTTTCCATAGTGAGAAGCTAAATGATGCAAAGAAGAAGTACTCTTCTTATGACTTAGAGTTGTATGCTCTAGTCCAAGCACTTAAGAAGTGGAGGCACTAATTTTTGCCAAAGGAGTTCATTGTATATACTGATAACCAAGCTCTCAACTTCCTTAACTCCCAAGACAAACTTAGCAGCAAACACATGAAGTGGGTGGAGTATCTACAAGCCTACACTTTCAATATCAAGCATAAAAAGGGAGTACATAATAAGGTTGTTGATGCATTGAGCAGAAGGCTGCTCATAGTCCAAGAAGTTTAGCTACAAAGCATAGGTATTGATAGCTTCAAAGACCTATATGTTGAAGATGAAATTTTTTATCAAATCTACAAGGTATGCAAGGAGTTTAAAAACAACTTTCGTGGTGAGTTTTCTGAATATACCTAGCAGAATGATTTATTGTTTAAAGGAGGTCAACTTTGTGTTCCTAAGGGGTCTATGAGAGAGAATTTGATTCAATAAAAACATAATGGAGCACTTAGTGGTCATTTTGGAGTCGATAAGAGTCAAGAGCTAGTCACTAGGTTCTATTTTTGGCCTAGAATGAATAGAGATGTTAGACAGTATGTTGAGAGTTGTGTAGTGTGTCAAAAAGAAAAGGGCACATCTTCAAATGCAGGTCTTTATCAGCCACTTCCAATCCCAACCAAACCATGGGAATGCATAAGCATGGATTTTGTAGTCGGTTTGCCAAGAACAAGGCAGAGGTATGATAGTATTTTTGTTGTTGTAGATAGACTTAGCAAGATGGCTCATTTTATACCTTGCAAGACCATTCATGATGCTTGTAACATTGATCAATTATTTTTCAGTGGAGTGGTGAGGATACATGGACTCCCACTTAGTATTGTTTCAGACAGGGACAACAAATTCATGAGCCATTTTTGGAAGACCTTATGGAAAAAGCTTGGCACTAACTTGTCTTTTCGATCTTCCTATCATCCACAGACAAATGGCCAGACATAGGTAGTTAATAGAAGTCTTGGTAACTTGTTGAGATGCCTCACAAAGGAGTATGGTCAAGCATGGGACCAAATCATTGGACAGGCTGAATATGCATACAATGATACAGTGAATAGATCAACTGGTAAGAGTCCTTTTGAAATTGTTTATGGATTTCACCCAAGAGGGATTTTTGAGCTTAGAGAATTGAAGGAAGGAATGCATGGTAGTGGATATGCAGAGGAATTTTCTCATTCAATGAGGGAAGTACATGAAAGTGTGAGAAAGAACTTGATTGAGAATGCTGAAAAGGTAAAGCAAAAGGTGGATGAAACAAAGAGGGATGTTCAGTCTCAGATTGGAGACTTTGTGATGGTACACTTGAACAAACATAGGCTGCAAAAATGTGTTCCTCACAAGCTACAAATGAAGAGGCTAGGTCCATGTAAGATACTTGCAAAGTATGGAAACAATGCATACAAGGTGGAGCTTCTTGAAGACATTGGGTTATCACCAGTTTTTAACATTGCAGATTTGATAGCATACAAAGGACCAATTCAAGATACTGATTAGAACCTTCAAGAGGTAATACAAGAGGTAAAAGATCTAAAATTAACCCCTACTCCATCTATGATAGCTGAAAAGATACTAGACTCAAGGGTCTACAAGAAGACTAAGAACAAAGACTACATGGAGCACCTAGTCAAATGACATGGCAAATAAGATGTTGATGCTACTTGGATCAGAGAAACAAACTTCAAGAGGTTGGGCATTGATCCAAACATGCTCAATCCAAGGATGGATTAACCTTTCTTTTATCTGGGGGAGTATGGTGCAGGAGCACACCTAACTCAAACCCCTAGCTCCTTATTTCTGGCATGTATTGACTCTAGCCAAGTCAAGAGAGTGTGTGTGGACCTTAGAAGGTCATTTGTTTTATTTCCCTAAGATGGGTATGAATAGTTCAATCCATGTCTAGATAGGTTGCTTAGTTGGTTTCCCTTAGTTGTGTGTGTGTGAGGTAGTTTGGAAGCCTCTGGAAATCCAACCAAGGCATCAAGAAATTTGGATAAGCTGCTTGGTATCACTGGCACTCAACATACACTGGTGCCTAGCAACTCAACCTACATTGCCTAGCAACTCAGCCTACATTGCCTAGCAAATCGGCCTACATTGCCAAGAAACTCAGCCTACATTGCCTAGCAGCTCGGCCTACATGTGCCTAGCAGCTCGGCCTACATTTGTGCCTAGCAGCTTGGCCTACATTTGTGCCTAGCAGCTTGACCTACACTGATGCCTAGCAGCTTGGCCAACACTGGAGCTCAGCTTGCTTTACTGTTGCTCGGCAATATTCAGTCATAACGGCCCATGAAAAGAGGATCTTATCTTTTATGGATAGTATGGTTAGTGTAACGGTTCCTGAAGAGATTCTTGCGAATGAGTGGACTGTTAGGCTTGTTTCCTATGAGAGGATGGTTACTAATAACCCAAAAGCATTCATTTCAAAGATCTAGAAGGTAGAGATTGTAGAAGAAGAGAAGCTACAGGAAAGCTAGAGATTTGCAGATTATTGTACTATTTTGTTTTGTTTCCAGTAATGAGAAGTTGCAGACTATGTGTTTAGTGGATATCAAGTTTCCTTGTGATTATTTTTGCATGCAAGTAGATTAGTTACCTCATTTTCTATTTTGCAAGTTATTAGTTCTTCACCCATTTTGGGTTGTAAACAGTAATGGCCCCTTGAGATTCCTGAGTCCATGGTGAGAATCATGTGTTGGGATGGAACTCGAGAGGAGCCCTTGTACATAGTTTCCTTTTTGTTTTTTGTAGGAGAAGAAACAAAAAAGAGTCTGGAGATCTTACCCGAGGCGAGCTTGGTAATAGTCCGGCTAGGGAAGAGAATGAAAGCAATGTTCAGAAAACATTGAATAAGCAAGTAGGATGAATCTATTTGTGTAGGTTCAGCAAGAAGAAGATGAAAAGTATTTCGATGGGGACCGAGTCTTTAAGAGGAGGTAAATTTGAGAGTGGATTACCTCAGTTTAGGGTTGTGAACACCCTAAGAGATCTAGGAGAAAGATCTCAGAATAGAGCCAAGCTGGTTTTGTAGCAGCAACAAGACTTTTGTCCAAATCAAGTATTCAGGACAACAAAGTCTTGTCTATCACATTGAGGCGATCAGTTATATTCAAAGGATCTTATTTAGAAATCATAGTTGCACATAGCAGATCATCAACTGGTTCATTCTCACAAGTGGATCAAAAAAATCCTTTAACAAGGTGGACCAAATAACCCTTTCTTTAAATCTCTTAACCGAGTTGCATTACTGATTGTATTGTACAAAATCCTTTAACAAGGTGGACCTAATGGTCCTTTCTATGCTCTTAATAGGAAAGACCATTAGAAGTGGTCATTGTAAGCTCTAATAGGTTAAATTTATACTGCAGCACTAAATCTTGTGGGTATCATCCCCACCCCAGTTTTACTTTCTTTTGGAAGGTTTTTGGGTAACCAAATATTGTGTTATGTGTGGTATCTGATTCGTTACTTTCAAGTTATATGCATGAAAACAAATAAGTTAATTTAATTATGGATTAAAAGGATTAACTTTTATTGGTTTTTGATTCACCCCCCCTCTCAGTCACTGGGCACATCATATAATTCCAACAATAAGATCTCTGTAGGAGGAAATGAAATCCCAAAATTCTTAGATCCTTTAGGCAAAACCGTGGTGGTGAAAATTTGTCTCTAATCAAGGAGTCTAAGTATTTTGAGAACATAAGCCTTGCCCATTTAGTATGTGGATTGCTATATATTTCCAGAACAACTTAGAATCTAGAGCCTATTCTGAAGAAACAGATTCCTGATACTAGCCCCATGTGATCTTTTGGTTGACAAACTTTTATCTAGGCAAGAAGAGACAACTTATTTTTCTGATTTACATTGTCAGTGGATAAAAAGTCCCTTAAGATTGACTATAATTTGTGAAGTGATATTTTAGGAATGTTAAGAATCGACATAAGGTAGATGTGAATGATCTTTAGGACTGGTTTAATCATCATGATTTTACCTGGCAAGGTTAGCCATTTATGCTTCCACAATAATATCCTGTTAGATATAGTAGAGATGATCTTATCCCAGAAATTGTGTTTTTTTGAACCTGTGAAAAACGAAATGCCCAAATATTTGCAAGGAAAGGATCCCATAAAAAAGCCCCAAAAATGGGACAATCGTTGCTTCACCATAGGGGACAAATTAAATTTTTTTTTTAAAGTTTTGGGGGTTAACTAGCTATCCCAAAGCCAAAGAGTAATCCTCTATAATTCCCTTAATAGTTTGGTTTTCATCAAGAGTTACTTCCCCAAATAAAAGTGTATCATCCGCAAATAGGTTATGTGTATAACATTCATTAATATTACTCACCTTAGCACCCTTCCAGAATAAAAGCACATTGGCTTATTTTATGGCTTGATTGAGACCCTCAAACATAATGATGAAGAGAAAGGGGGAGAGAGGGTCACCTTTTATAACCCCTGAGAGGAGGAAAAGAAACCAAGGGGAGTACCATTTATAATCACATAATATCTTGGAGAAGATGTACAAGTAGAAATACATTTGATCCATCCACTATGAAACCCAAATATTTGGAGAATAAGGGAAAGAAAATTCCAATTAACCCTATCATATGCCTTCATTATATCAAGTTTGAGGATAATTGTAGACTTCTATTCCATCGACAAAGAGTGAACAATTTCATGGGCAAGAATGGAACCCTCCGGAGTTTCTCTTCCTGGTACAAAACCCCCTCTGCTCATCAAAAATTATATTTAGGATAATCTTGGCCAACCTTAAAGAAATGGATTTTGTAAAAAATTTATAAAGAGAATTGCACAATGATATTGGCCTAAAATCAGAAAACATCCTAGGATCATCAAATTTGGGAATTAGAGCAATCCAAGTATTATTAAGCTCTCTTAACATAGTTTTATTCATCATGGCTTCCTCAAGTGCAAAAAGGATGTCTTGACTAGTAAATTCCCAACATTTTTGAAAGAATAACATGGTGAATCCATCGGGTCCTGGGGCCTTGTCCAGTGCCATGGAAAAGATTACTATTTTTAGATCGTATAAGGTAAAGGGTGACATCAACATCTAGTTTTCTGAAACAATGACAAAACCTGGAATTACATCCAAAATAGAATCTCTTACCTCGATAGTTTCTTCTAAAAGAAGGGTGCAGAAAAAGATACCACTTCTTTAGCAATATCATCTTCATTTTCAAGAGGGCTAGAAAAACCCTGTATATTAACAATTCTATTTTTTAAGAGTCTCATTTTGGCCGATGCATGGAAGAATTTAGTGTTTCTATCCCCCTCAGAAAGACATGTTTCTCTGGAATTTTGTGTCTAGTACAATTCTTACCCAAGAAGAACTTATCGAGGTCTAACTTAAGGTGTTTTTCCTTGTGAAAGGATTGCTGATTGATCCCCTGAATAATGATTTTCTAATTAAGATCTACCAGTTCAGCTTCAATGTGTGATTTCTCTGAAAAATGTTTTTAAAATGATGTATGTTCCATTCTTTGATTTTGGATTTAATATAGTGAATTCTTTTAGAAATTTTGTATAGTTGGGAGCCCTTAAAGAAAGGATAATTTTTCCATCATAATTTTAGTAAGGGGAGGAATGACGCATCCCTGAACCACATTGGTTCAAACTAAAAAGATCCATTCCTATGTGTAGTCTGTTGGAATAATGGAATGGTGTGTACTGAGAGGGGAGGGGTGAATCAATACCCTTAAAACTTTTATCAATTAACCCTTAATCCTTTAGTAATAAATTCCTTGCATTACCGACCATAGATTCTATTCTATCTTTGTGCATGTAATATCAAATCATAAAATTAATTTACATGTAAACATTCATAGAAATATTCATGAAATGTAATGACACATGAGACAAGAATTGGTAACGTAGGAAACCCCAGTTAGAAGGTAAAAACTACTTTGTTGGTAGCCTTGACTCTTGTTCTTTATAACTGATTTCATTAGGCTTATTACAAACATAAATGCCATAAGGCACACTATAATAATTAATTAGGTCGGCCAATTAAGCTTCCCTAATATACAAATAATTAATCAGGTCGGCCAATTAAGGCTTTTATATAGACAAATAATTATATAACCCCTTGCTAAGATACACACGGTACCTATAACAAGTAAACATCAAATTTAATCTATCACTTATACTTCCAAATCCGCAATCCACACTCACGATTCATTTTACACACTACATGCCTGAATTTGGCCACCAAATAGGTCTTCTTCAGAATACACGCCACACCTGACGTCACCAGTCATCAAACAACAATCAAACTCAACCCATTATCGAAATATATGTCAGTTGTCCACCAGTAAGCTCGCTTCATCTAAAATATCTTTGCCAGAAAGATATACCCAAAACACAGAGACCTGCTGTCTCCAGAATCATAGTTACAGTCCAGAAACCAGTCTTCTCCAAATCAACTATAACATCCGCAATATGCAACATAAATCCAAGAAAACTTAGGAATAAGGTCAACACACATCCTTATACATAAATCCAACTTCGATCATTATGAATCATCCATACAGTGTCTGTACACTTCTTCTAGTCAAGTAACCAGTCTGTCCTCTCCACAAAAATATATGTAGACATCAGTGACAAAACATGAATATCAACAGCATGATCAGTACCCAAAACTGATATCATCCAACAATCTCCCCCTTTGGAATTGATGAACACATATGGGAAAATCCATATGCATCAACCCAAAAGTACTCTCTCTCAATACAATCTTCTCAATATCCTCAACATAAATCTCTCAAAATAGTAGGGATTTTCACATATATTCCTTCCCCCTTTAGCAGAAATGGAAAAGGGTGGCATAACTCATCTGTAGTCTTCTGTAAGGTGTAGCTTTTTAAAATCTTCATATCCATCAACCAGGTGCAAGGTCACCCAAATGTACTCCATAGTATTCCCCTGCGATCACTCCCCTTGAGGAGTAGATCCATACATCAAGTCCAAAGAATGATATAGCTATGAGATCCACTTGAATGATGCATATATACATCATTTAATTACCACTGGGAGGGGCCACCAACCCAAGCATGCCTCTAAGATATTCAAAAGAATATTTTGGCAAAGGTTTAGTAAATATATCTGCTATCCATTCCTTTGTGCTGATATAGTCCAGTTTAATCTCTTTATCTGCTACCTTCTCCCTCAAGAAATGATACTTAATAGAAATATGTTTAGTCTTTGAATGCATTACAGGATTCTTTGACATATTCACTGTGCTATTATTATCATAATGGATAACCATTGGTTCTTCAAAAATTATTGTAATGTCTTTCAGCATTTGTTTAATCCAAACAACTTGTGTACAGTTTATTGTAGCAACAACATACTATGACTCAATAGTAGATTGAGCAATACAATTTTGCATCTTGCTTAACCAATAAACATATCTTTTTCCAAGGAAAAATGCACCACCAATTGTACTCTTCCTGTCATCCACATTACCTACCCAATCAACATCAGTATAAGCCTGCAAAGTAAAATATTCTGATTTTTCATACCACAATCCATATTTTATTGTCCCTTTCAAATATCTAAAAATTATTTTTACAATAGCAAAATGTGTCTCTTTAGGATTTGCCTGATATCTAGCCACAATTCCAACTACATTGGTAATATCTAGTCTAGTGTGAGTTAGATATTGTAGACCTTGAATCATCGATCTGTACTTAGTCTGTACAACACTTTGAGTCTCATCATTATTAGTTAGTTTGTTTCCAATCACCATAGGTGTCCCAACAGGTTTACAATCTTCCATTTCAAAAATTTTCAACATTTCCTTAAGATAACTGGTCTGAAATATAAAAATGCCATTCTTACTCTGATTAATTTGCAAACGAAGAAAAAAATTCATCTCACCAATAATTGACATCTCGAATTCATTTTCCATTTCTTTAGCAAACTTCTTAATCATCTTATCATTTCCTCCAAAAATGATATCATCAACAAAAAATTCTACAATTAAGATTCCATCTTCATCAGTTCTCAAATATAAATTACTATCTACATTACCTTTTCTGAAACCAAGACGAAGTAGATATTTGTCCAGTCTTGCATACCATGCTCTTGGTGCCTGTTTCAGTCCATACAGTACCTTCTTTAATCTACAAACCATGTTTTCATCATCTGCCAAAGAAAAACCATTAGGTTTCTCAATGTACATTTCTTCTTCTAGATCACCATTAAGAATGTTGACTTCACATCCATCTGACAAACCTTTAAGTCTTTATGTGCAACATAAGAAAGAAATAATCTCACAGCTTCCAATCTAGAAATAGGAGAAAATGTTTCTTCATAGTATATGCCTTCTTATTGTTAATAGCCTTTACATACTAGTATTTCCTTGTTTCTTACGAATTTTCCTTGCTCATCCATCTTATTTCTGAAAACCCATTTGGTACCAATCACATTTTTGTTCTAAGGTCTTGGAACCAATTCCCAAGTATTGTTTTTCTTTATCTGTTCAAGTTCTTCTTCCATATCTTTAGTCCAAGATTCATCTCTACATGCTTCATCAGTAGTCTTTGGTTCAACTTGAGAAATCAAACAAATCTCATCTCTAGCTCTAGATCTAGTCATCATACCTTTACAAGTGCATCACCAATAATTTGATCTTCAGGATGGTTCTTCTTAACATACCTTGGTGTCTTTAGCGTCTCAATAGCTTTAGTATTCTCATCTTCAATCTCATTTTCAATCATAAAAGATTCTTCCGGTTCAGCAGTAACCTCTTTCATTTATGTAATCTGACCATAATCATACATCCTTTCCTAAATCTGAAACTTTCATCTATCCTCACATTGGCGCTTTCAATTAGTTTTCTCAATCTCAGATTGAAACATTTATATTCTTTACTCTTAGTGGAATAACCAAGAAAGCTTCCTTCATCACTTCTAGCATCAAACTTGCCTATCTCATCATCTCTCTTGATATAAAATTTACTACCAAATATTCTAAAATATTTTACAGTAGGTGTATGATCAAACCATAATTCATAAGGAGTCTTACTTGTACCTTCTCTGATCTGAATTCTATTTAGGGTTTACACAGTAATCCCAACTACTTCTCTATAGTGAACATGTGACACATTTCCTTCCAGCAACATAGTCCTTGCAGCATCCAATATAGTTTGTTTCTTTTCTCTACTATCCCATTCTATTGTGGAGTTCTAGGGGCTGATGTCTGTCTGTATATTCCATGCTCTTCATAGTATGTATTAAATAGCTGTGATGTAAACTCTCCTCCTTTGTCTGATCTCAAACACTTTATCTTCAAACTAGATTCATTCTCAACTTTTGCTTTGAATAACTTGAATTTGTCATATGCTTCAAATTTCTCTCTTAAATATGTAACCCACATCATTCTAGAAAATTCATCAAAAAATAGTATAAATTACCTTTCACCATAGTATGATCTTGTTCGTGTAGGACCACACAGATCTGTATGCACTAGATCCAAATTCCCTTTTTCTAAATAAGTTTTTCTTTTGAAGGTGCTTCTAGTCTATTTCCCCATAGAACACTCTCTACACATAGTGTTAGATGGCTTCACAATTTTAGGTAGATCTCTTACTGCTTCAGTCGTACTTGCTTTCACAATATTATCAAAGTTAACATGAAAAAATATTTGTGCCATAACCAACTGTCATCAACCTTTGCAATAAAACAAGAAGATTTATATGTGTTCAATTCAAATAAATTACCTCTAATTTAGTACCAGACGCGATCAAGTCTCTTTCTTTACTTATGATAGAGTATTTCCCATCAATGAATTTCAATTGATAACCCTTGTCTACTAACTGTCCAACACTCAACAAATTATTCTTAAGTCCATCAACAAGTAATACATTGTCAGTGTTAGTCTTTCCATCCAAAGAAATAGATCCAACTCCAATAATAAGCTTAGGACTATTGTCACCAAATCTGACAACACCACCATGATGTCTTTTCAAACTCATAAATTTGGTTTTATCTCCAGTCATATGATGTGAACAACCACTGTCTATAACCCATTCAGATTTCTTTTCAACTTGGGATACTAAGGCTTTTTCTTCATGCATGGGTTCATCATCCTTAATAACAATAAATCTGATTTCATTATAGTCACCATCATCATCATAATCATCAGATATACCCTAACTAGCATAATAACATTCCTTGTCTTTTGAATACTTAGACTTGAAAAACTTAGGTTTGTGCTTTGGAACTCTTGTAGGACATCTAGATGCAAAATGACCAATCTTGTTACATGAAAAACATTCAAAGGTAATTTTCCTTCAAACTTTCCCTTACCTCTTTTCTCTTTTAGCAATCAGTGCCACAACTTCATCTAGCTTTCTTTCTTCTTCCTATATTTTTTCTCATTCATCAGCATAGGCTCCAATTTCTTCTCTTAGGTCACTACTACTGGTGCTTGCATTTCTAAATAATGTCTTTTTGTTCTTGTGCATGTTTTCCTTGAATGCTGACTCAAATTTAGGTCAAGTGTCTCCCAGTTCTGTAGCCTCAAATGTAGTTAGCTTTCCAATTAAAATCTCTCTGGTAAAGTTCAGTGTCAAAGTTATAATCTCCTCTATAGCTTGTACTTTGGTTCTATATGCAGGTGTCAAAGATCTAAGTATCTTTGCAATCACTTCTTCCTCACTATAAGTACCTCCAGAGTTTCTAATACTAGTAACCACTTCAGTAATTCTCTATCCATATGCCCTAATGTTCTCATCTTCTCTCATCTAAAGTGATTCCATCTTTGT
This sequence comes from Thuja plicata, assembly GCA_018584345.1. Classification (NCBI taxonomy): domain Eukaryota; kingdom Viridiplantae; phylum Streptophyta; class Pinopsida; order Cupressales; family Cupressaceae; genus Thuja; species Thuja plicata. The sequence goes on from MU223398.1 coordinate 1,536,137, forward strand.
CTTGCATTTTTGTAGCTTTGCATGTTTGTAAACTTATCTTCAAAATATAATGCTTCCAATCTTGTCCAGATCTCATGTGGAGAATCCAAGTCCTTTACTTCAGTGAATTCTCCTTCTAAAAGTGCGCTGATCAAAGATTCCCTTGCAATCATATTACATGAAAATAACTTATTCTGATCTTCAATAGCCTTCTCTAATTCATCCTCAGTCGCTATCTTTTCATTCTTCTTTGTGGTCATCCAATTATTGATTCCCAGACATAGCAAATGTGTTCTCATCTTGTTCTGCCAACTGTCAAATTTTTCAGGATCAAACTTCAGACTATCCTTCCTGTAGTAAGTCATCTTCAAGATTGCCTCAAGCTATTAAAATTTATCTCTAAGGACCTCAAGGTCCAATACCAATTGTTAGGAATAACAATCCACAAGACAACTGAGAGGGGGGTTGAATCATTTGTTATATAGATTATTAAACTTTAAACTTTATAAACCAAATTTGCAAATGTAAATGATAACATAGTAAATACCAACACCATAACACAATATTTGTTATCGAGGAAACCCTATTAAAGGTAAAACCCCGGTGGGAATTAACACCCAAAAATAATGTACTGAGAGTATAGTATCTATGTAAAAATATTTAGCCCTGTTAGGAGCTTGTTACAACATTACAGTACATAGTCCCTGTTAGGAGACAGACCTTGTTAGGAGTCAAGAGAAATAGTAGGCTCACTTCCAAGGCACACTTCCCAAAGAAGGTTAAAACCACCCTCAGGGATTCACAATCTGAACAAGTGTATATAGACAATACACAATCTAGTGAACTGTCTGATAGCAACTGTCTTTTCTTGGTCAGTTCCAATGAAGTACTCTTCTCTACATTCAAAAGTTAAAAAAGATTTACATCTTTCAATTTTCTTCTTTTTAATATCTGGCACATCTTTTCAAAAGAAAAGATCATTCATATATACTCTCTTACAATAATTCATTAGGTCGGCCAATTAATCTTTCCTAATGTACAAATAATTAATCAGGTCGGCCAATTATGGCTTTCCTATGTACAAATAATTATATAACCCCTTGATAAGATACACACAGTACATATAACAATTAAACATCAAATGTAATCCATCACTTATACTTCCATATCTGCAATCCATGATCATAATTGATTTTACACGCTACATGTATGAAGTCGGCCACCAAATAGGTCTTCTTCAGAATACATGCCACAAATGACGTCACCAGTCATCAAACAACAATCAAACTCAACCCATTATCCCAATATATGTCGGCTGTCCACCAATAAGCTTGCTTCATTTGAAATATATTCACCAAAAAGATATACCCGAAACACAGAGACCTGCTCTATCTAGAATCACAGTTACAGGTCAAAAACCAGTCTTCACCAAATCAATTGTAACATCTGCAATATGCAACATAAAGCCAAGCAACTTAGGAATAAAGTCAACACACATCCTTCTACATAAATCCAACTTGGATCATTATAAATCATTCATATAGTCTTTGTATACTTATTCTAGTCAAGTAACCAGTCTGTCCTCTCCAAAGAAATTATGTTGACATCAATGACAAAACATGAATATCAACAGCATAATCAATACCCAAAACTGATATCATCTAACATGATCCAAATAGTTTTTGTTAATGGAGTCATAAATCCTTTTCCCACCATGAATTTTGTCTAGTTCCTTGGGATTTGGAAGATGACTCCTTGTAAATTATTGGTGCAAGAGCTTGGTCCCTAGAAAGCAGGAGAGCTATTTTTGTAGTGATGCCCTAGGCGAGCCAGAGGTGCATGGCTAGGGAATAGAGTTAACTGCAGAAGCATTATGAGTGATTGAATACATTGGTTTCTTCAATCTAAGCATGTGGAGGGGAGGATATGTGTGTAAGGGAACCCCATGTCCAAGGATAAGTTCTTGTGAAGAGTTCTTCGAGGTGAAAGAACAAACCCTTATGATTGTTCTTTGAAATTTGAGAAACCCTTGATTTTAGGATTTATTGTAGCAACCCACTATACGAACAGTTTGGGGGAAGTGAGACCAGATAAATATGAGGTTTTTTGGAAAAGGGTGTTAGGAAATGCATTTTTATTACCACCTTGTTGAGGACATTTTTGAGTTAAGTGCCAAAAGTTGTGTAATTAGGCCTAATTCCTTGTAGCCCTGTTTTGTGCAGATTCAAGTAAGTTCTTGAAATTAATAAGGAATTCATTAAAAAATTATGTTGTTAGGCATTTCCATGGGTAAAATCCCCTAGGAATGAACCTTCCTCTACACTAGTGATTAGTCTTTGTCATGTGTGAACATTTGGTGTGGATGATGCAAGAAGACATCCATGGGGTATGTTTGTGTTTGAATTAATTTTCTAAGTTGGTGTGGACAAGTTGAATATGTGAAGGATTGAGAATAGAATCCTTGTGAATTAGGGTTTGTGAGGGACCATAATAGGATAGAGAAGTGGCCTATAGAAGACCCTAGGAGAAGATAGGGTTGTGAGAAAGACTTGTCATTACATCAAGGAGATCTAGTGCTACTAGAAAATCATAAAAATCAACAACATAGAGAAAAGAAGGGCAAGTTTGAGCCCAAATGGTTGGGGCCTTTCATAATCACAACAGTATTTAGATTTGGGGCTTATTAGTTAGCTACTATAGAAGGAGATGCACTTTCTGATCTAATCAATACCAATCACCTGAAGTGATTGTATCCATAGATGGTTGTAAGTAGTTGTTGAACAGTGGAAAAGGTTCTGAAAAACGCAAAAATAGTGGAAAAGATTATGAAAAACTAAAAAATAGTGGAAAAAATCCTAAAAAACCCTAAAAATAAGAAAAATAAGCTGACAAAATGATTGCCCCAGTGAAAACTTGGCAACAGGTGCTTGGATAACATAAAAAAATAGAAAATGCAAAAACAAAAGAAAAAAAAAAGATAAAAAAGAGAAGAAAAAAAAATTTGAAAAACAAAAAAATTGTGCCTTGGTGAAAACCTTGTAAACAGGCACCTTCGTAGAAAAAAGAGAAATCCTATGAGTGGTAAAACCTTGGTAAATAGGCACTATTTATCAACTCGCTGCTATGTCTATCAATGCTCGGACATCTCTTCAGCATGCGCTTCAGGACCTCTTGACCCGCAAAAACAAGATCGCATTCCTAGTTTTTTGCTAAATCATTTCCAAAATAACCATGGCTTGGAATTCAATCTTATATTTATTAAAAATGGATGATTCAATCTTCCTCAAGTCAGCTCATGATACTCATAGGTATTTCTCAATACCAATCGATCAAACAAAGGTATTTTTTTAATACCACTGATCAAGTCACATTTCACATCAGCAAAGAAAAAAGTGTTTCTTAAACACTCGTCTTATCATTAGATGATCACATTGAATCTATCAATCACAAGACAAGTACATAAATGACCTGTCCTATGGTATGCTTGCAAGAATTATGATTTTTGAGTAACTCTATGATGTATTTGTACTAGAGAAACAAGGAAGGAGTCATGATATTTTTCTTTGAATGATTGCTTGTTCATTATCGATTTTTCACTTATCATATATCTTGAGTGCTTCAACGATTCTCTAATGCTATAAAAATTAGGACATGTGCATGCTATTTTCTTTGATTTTTGTTTGTGATCTACATCGGTCTTTGACAAGGTCTATGCTGACAAGATTAAAGCTACATGAAAGGCTCTGATTCTGAGACCAAAGAAAACACCTATGTTAGACAAGATTGTTATCTTATCAATTAATGATTATCATATCTTTGGAGAAATTCTACGAGTCATTGTACTAGAAGATCAAGGAAGGAATATTAAATTTTCATTGTTTGTTGTTTGTTTTTTGATGCAATTGATGCTCAGAAAATCGTGATCTTTCATATCTTGATGCCTGTGTCAAAATGCAATATCAAAACTTAACTCATTAGTATTCATATCACCAGGATAAAGCAATTATTTGTGTTGGTTGTACTAAGTCAAAAATCTAACACAAGTAGTATTCATATTATCATGCTCGCCTAAGTACCAGAGATTATTGTACGCACTTCCATTTGGTAAAAGTGATATTCATACTAACATGATCATTTGAGTATCAGTGTTGGTTGTATCAAAGTGGGTCCGATAATGCTCAATGATGAAATAAGCAATAAATGAATGACAAGGATGGAAGCTACATTGTATTCTAGAAGGTGAATTTCATTCTAAAAATGTGGTATTGCATTTTATGAAATTGCGCTAAGAAGAGCTGCTATAACATCATTTCAAGGAGGTAAAATTCAATTAACATCAATTTTTTTCTTCGTGGTTCTCACCACTATCTTTTCTATTGGAATGAAAATCTCCATTCCAATCTCATCATTCTCATTCAGACATTTTCACTGGTGTAGGAGAACCTAGACTATCCTCAAAGCCCTAGTTAGTTTTGGCTTGTAACCGACCCTAGCCAAGTCAGTATGTTTTTTCTTAAGACCTTAGAAGGTCTTGTTACTGTGTGTGACTAGGTGAATTAGTGGTTAGTGCTAATTTCATTCTAGTTTAAGTTAGTTTTCTTTTTAGTGTTTAGTCCTTAGATTTGGCCTAAATGGGGAAATGTGGTCTAAATGTGTCCTAGACCTTGGAATAGTAAGAAATATGCTTTAATAGTATTTTATGATGTTGGTTCATCAAACTATATGGGTTAGAGGTCCTAAAAGAAGATTGGAGCATAAATGCAAAGATGTTAAAAAGTTGTCATGATAGCATTTGTAACTTTTTGCAAATGTTGCATGCAACTCGACAACATTGGATTCCCCTCATTGTAGGAGTGGGAAATTAATGGATAAGGCCTATAAAAATGGGAGAATCATCTTAAGGTATTGTGTAGCTTATTTCCCAAGGAGGTTGATCATGTAAGCAAGTTTTGAATAGCAATAGAAGCTCTGCAATTCTGGTTTTTAGCAACAGTCAAGCATTTTGAGTTACAGAGTGTTTACATGGATTGAATTGACAAGTTTAATGTTGGGATTATTTTTATTAGTTAGTTTTAATAATTTTTCATTCTTTGTGCAAGTACTGTAGAGTTGTTTTGTTAGCATTTGTAAATTGGTTAAGTTTTAGGGAGTCCGCTGGTCCAGTCCAGAGTAGTTTGTGTTTTCATGGCTCCCCCATGAAATAAAACTATGGGAAACTCCTGAGGGTGGATTATTGTTTTAGGGGAGCCTATGTACATTTTAAATACATTAGGAGAAGTCATGGAGAGTCGAGTAGCTATTTTTAATGTTATGCCCTAGGCGAGCAAGGCTTGTCCAGTTAGGAGTGTAACAGGGAAAGAGTTGAGTACCATTGCAAAGGCATGTTTGAGAGAAACAAACCAGGTGGAGTTCTAGAAGCCTTAGGGTCTAAATGAACCCTATCTATGAGATCAGGTCCTAACTAATCCATCTTGATACATTTATAGTAAGAAATTAGTGGATTGTTGTCAATGCTTGAAAATAGCCCTAAATGACCTACATTTTAGGACAGTAGTGTACAAATGGTTTGGAGAGTTAAAACCTTGAAAATCCTATAGGTCTTGGAAAAGGGTATCTAAATCCTAAGTTTTTTTTAGGGTTGTGTGAAATATTTTAGCAAGAATCCAGAAAAACCCTATGGATAGGGCTAATAGAGAATTAGGCCTAATAGGACCTAAACCACAGCTAATTTGGAGCTTGATCACTTTGGGATTGAAGAACCACTGAAATGGGATTAGTGAGATGTCAATTAGATGTCTTAATGAGAAACATGACCTTTTTAGAACTTATAATCATTTTTGGGAAGGTTTGAGCTTGGAATCATCCAAGAGGATATTGTGACAAGAAGTACTTTCAATGGTGGAAATCTTTCAAGGTTAAGCATAGAGCAACTAACTCTTAGTGTGGAGTTGGGATTGTAACACCCGCAAATTGGCACCTTGCAACCCTAACCAATTTTGTTGCATTTATTATTCTTCTAAATCATCAAAGTCCTATTGTGCTAGGCAATTCTGAGTTTTCACTGACTCTACTCGACCTGAGTGTTAAATGCAGAAAATCCTAAATCTGTATTAATCATACATCATATTTAATTCCTAAATATCTATTTGGCTAAACAAACCTTATGATCGAATTAATTTAATTAATAAAGTCCTAGCACTTTAATTAAATTA
>MU223398.1:1570405-1608104 GCA_018584345.1 Thuja plicata
AAGATATTAGGAATTAAATAACTCCATCATTTAATTAAATTAGCCATGGAAGGGTGATTGGGTTGGATTTGATCCTTTTTGATTTGAACTATACAATTGAGAAATCAATTGCATAATTTGATTAATCTTTTTAGGCTAGAATTTAATTATTTGATTTCATGATTATTTGATCTTTTAATTTGATTTGAATTTTGTTCATTTGATTTGATAAATGTCCATTTGATTTGATCCATTTGTTTTGCATTGATATTTTGAAGCATTTGGCTGAGATTTATAGTTTGGAATGCTTGAGATACACCTGGTCAATTTTAGGTGTCTACACTCTCTTAACTGCATCCCAATGTACCCATCTAGGTTTAGCCATAAACTAACTAAGGACTCCCACTACTTGGGAAATGTCTGGTCTAGTACAGACCATAGCATACATAAGGCTACCAACTGCACTTTCATAAGGTACTTTTCTCATGTCCTCCACCTCACTAGGAGATTTTGGACAATCATCCATAGATAAGTTTGTTCCCATAGAAAAAGGAACACACAATGGTCTACATTTTTCCATGCTAAACCTGTCCAACACAGACTTCACATACTTAATCTGAATCAACCAAAGTTTTCTGTTAGACCTATCTCTAATGATTTCCATACCCAGAATATACTTAGATGCCCCTAAATCTTTCATCTCAAACTGTGTTGACAACTGAGACTTCAAATCAAAAATCATACCCATACCCTTCCCAATCAACAACATATCATCAACATATAATGTAATAATAAGAAGGTGATCATTGTCAACTTTGAAATAAACACAATGATCTGATTTTGATCTTAGAAAACCAATCGAAAACACAAAGGCATCAAATTTAAGGTACCACATCCTAGGAGATTGTTTCAAACCATACAAAGACGTCTTTAATCTACAAAACAAAGACTCTTTACCTTTTTGAATATAGTGCTCAGGCTGTGACATATAAATCTCTTCCTCCAAATCACCAAGAAGGAAAGCTGTCTTCATATCCATCTGTTCTACCTCTAAATCATACGACGCTGCTAGAGATAACAAAAATCTGATGGATGTAAGATTTTCAACAAGAGAGAATATTTCACCATAATCAATTCCCTCCACCTGTGAATACCCCTTTGCAACCAATCTAGCCTTGTACCTCTCAACACTGCCATCTGCATATAATTTATTCTTAAACACCCATTTGCTTCCAACAGGTTTCCGTCCTTTAGGCAAAGGTACTATGTCCCAAGTTTTTTTATTCTCCAATGAAGCCATCTCATCATCCATGGTCTCAATTCAGGAACCTGCATCTTCCATACCTATAGCCTCTTTCACAGATCTAGGCTCATCAGTGTTTGTAATCAAGGCATAAGCACAACTGGAATCTAACATAGAAAACCCAAACCTCTCTGGTTGCTTTCTTTCTCTTGTGGATCTCCTCAAGGGCTAAGGTTGAGGTTGTTCTACCTCTTCTTCTAAATTTTCAGAGTTGCTAGAATTCTCCTCATCATCAGATCCATCACGATGTCTCTGTTTAGTCTTCTCAAGGGTAGGAGGAAACTGAACAACATCTTCTTTCATTTCTTTTTCATCTGGCTGTAGCACAATAGGATAAGGTGTTAGCTCTCTAAAAATAACATTTCTACTATACAACACCTTACCAATCACAAGATCCCAAAGCTTGTATCCTTTCACACCAACACTGTAGCCGATGAAGATACATTTTATAGCCTTGTTTTCCAACTTAGATCTTCTCTCATTAGGCACATGTGCATAAGCTTCACAACCAAAAACATGAAGATGTCTAACTAAAGGCTTCTTACCAGACCACACCTCCATGGGTTTCTTACCAACAAGAGCTGATGTAGGAGATTTTTTAACCAGATAGCAAGCAATGACCACAACTTTAGCCCAAAACCTTTGTTCGAGGCCAGCTCCACTAAGCATACTCCTAGCCTTCTCCATTAATGTCCTGTTCATTCTTCCTGCAACTCCATTTTTCTGTGGGGTATAAGGAGTTGTCTTATGCCTCTTGATCCCTAGTTCTTTACAGAACTGTTCAAACTCTGCCAAACAAAACTCACCACCATTGTTAGTTCTCAAACACTTAATTCTTTTACTAGTCTGATTCTCTACGAGAGCTTTAAATTCCTTGAACTGACTGAAAACACGTGTCTTGCTTTTAAGGAAATAAATCCATTTCCTTCTACTGTAATCATCTATAAAAGATACAAAATATAGAGATTTGGAGAGTGAAGGAACTTTAACAGGACCGAACACATCCGAATGGATAAGATCCAAAATACTAGAAGACTTGTGAGAACTAGAGTAAAACTGAACATGATTTTTCTTACCATAAACACAGTGTTCGCAGAAGTCAAACTCTAGACTACAATCATTTAACCCCTCAATGAGGTTTTTATTTTTCAGGGTTCTGAGACCCTTCTCACCAATGTGGACAAATCTCATATGCCACAACATTGTCTTTTCTGTAGGAAGTTTTCCTTCCAAAGTGTTAGCACCCTTAGGTACACTTGCTGCACTACCATCGGAACCCATTACGACATACTTCTTCACTGCTGGTTTAGATGGTGGAGATGAAGTGTCTACTGCTCTCTTCCTTGAGACAGAAGAACTATTGCACTGTGAAGTGCAAGCATCTAGCTGAAATAGGGTACCTCTCCTAGTACCTTTCATGAGCACTATAGCTCCTCTAATAATCTTGCATCCATCTTTTGAAAAAACAACTTGCACACCTGCATCATTCAACATACTTACAGATAACATGTTTCATGCCAAACCTGGGATGTGCATTACCCCGTTGATTCCCTTTACTTGTCCATTAGGGAATCTGATAGTGACTCTTCCTTGTCCAACTATCTCTAGGTGAGAATCATCACCTAGGTACACCTTTCCACCATTGAAATCCTCATACTTTGAGAACCAACTTTGATGAGAGGTCATGTGAAAAAAAGCACTTAAGTCAATCAGCCACACATCATCAGATGCATGAGTGGCCAAGGCTATGACAAAAGCATCACCATCTTCTTGAGATTTTTTAGAATCTAAATTTGGGCTTTTCTTCTTGTTCTTTGGCTCTTTTCAGTCCTTACGAAAGTGCCCAGTCTTACCATAGTTCCAACATGTTACCTTATACTTTCCAAGAGTCTTAGATTTCCCATGGGATTTGGATCTACCCTTTTCAGACTTATTGTCATTTTTATTTCCTCTATCTTTGTATCTACCACAAACAGCAAGGGCTTCCTTGGTTGAATCAGAAGTCCTTCTTCTCATCTCTTCAGATAACAGTGAAGACACCACATCATCCATTTGGAAAGTGATAATAGTACTCACTAGGGCCATCACAAGATGGTCCCATGAATCCGGCAAGGAACATAGCAGGGTCATACATCGATCCTCCTCCTCCAAATTGACACCAGTTGATGTCAACTATGCAATCAACATGTTAAATGCATTTAGGTGATCTACAACAGATCCTCCTTCCTCCATTCTTAGAGAATACAACTTCTTTCTCAGGAACAATCTGTTCACCAAGGACTTGGCCTGATACATATACCCAAGCCGTGTCCACAATTTTTTTGTGGTCTTCTCATCGAGAACATTCAGGAGAACAAAATCTGCTAGAAAGAGTCTAAAGAGACCCTTAGCTTTCTGATCCTTGAGATCCCAATATGCTTGAGGCATGTTTACTAGTTTGATATCATTATCAACTGCCTCCCATACATCATGGTCTATGAGCATGTCTTCCATCTTGAGTTTCCACAACTCAAAGTTTGTGCCATTGAACTTTTCCACCTCCATTCTACTGTATGAACAACCTGCCACCTCTTCCTATAGTAAGGTTATGAATACTCTGCAACAATACTCCCACTGAACTGGAGATTAGCTCAAAAAACCTGTACCCTAACAAATAGAACCAAAACTGGCCAGGCTTTGATACCAACTAAAAGGAAAATAAGTGTGTGGAAAATAGTTTTCTACGCTAAACTCTCAAGAAGAGGATCATGCAAATTCAGATTTAGCCCTTAGCAATTACAGAATGAAATACAATAACATGCATACATAGAAAAATGAGAATGACACAATGATTTACCCTAGGGAAAACCTTTTGGTAAAAAACCCTAGCACTCCAAAACCTGCACAATGTATTAATCAAAACTAATACTATTTACAATACACTTGCATTGCAAGTTATTTTAGGAGATAATTGACACTTGAAGACAAATTTGGTGGCATAAAAATGTTCCAAAAATACACTTACTTCACTTAGATTTGCAACCCTAAAAAAAAATCTTATATCATGCAGTTCACTTTTTAGGGAAACTTCCAAAAGGCAGCTGTATTAGGGTTTTACCATTCTCTGAGAAAATAGGATTATGAGAGATGCTTATATCCCTAAGGATTATAAATCCAATTGAATAAGAGAAGGCAAGGACTAAGACAAAAGGACCTAGATGTAAACTCATCCACTAAAGAATTTTAGAGACCTTGCTTGAGATCTAGAGTTGCAGAGGATAAGAAGGTTAAGGTAGCAAGATACCTTAATGGAATAAAGTTGAACATACAAGATGAGATGAGTCTTTTGACTCCAGACACCATTCATAAGTGCCACCAAATTGCCATCAAAGTTGAAGAGAAGCTAAGGAAGAAACAAGACTCTAGTACTACCAGAGGAAGAGGTAGAGGGAGAGACACTAGAGGACAGAGAGGTGGAGATGGTGGAAGGAGTTTTGAACCTAAGAACTAAGGGGAGAAAAAATTTGTTGAACAAAATGAAGGAAATTATAGTAGAGGAGGTTCAAATAGAGGAAAGAACTCTAATAGTAGAGGAAGAAACAATAATCAAGGCAGGGGTAATTACTTTGCCAACATGAAATGTTACCACTGCAATCAGATGGGACCACCTTCATAAAGATTTCCAAAGAAGGGTTCAACTTCACAAGGAGGTGATAAGAGGGTGAACTATGTCTAAGAAGAAACTAGTGGTGGAGGTAAACAACCTGAAGTGCCATTGGAATCAGAGGAAGGAGAGAATCTCATGATGAGAAGAACTTTGATAAAAGAGCCAGTAAAAGAAGAGCCTAGCTAGAGGAGGTCACTATTTAGGGTGAAGTGTAAGATGATGGGAAAAGTGTGTAGAGTTATCATAGACTCAGGGTCTACTGATAATATAGTGTCAGAAGAAGCAGTCAACAAGTTGAGGATGACAAGAATACCCCACAAAAATCATTACAAGGTCACCTGGCTAAACAAAGGGCAGCATGTCCTTGGCAATGAGCAAGCTTGGGTAGAGTTTTCAATTGGGAGGTATAAGGAAAAAGTCTTATGTGATGTCCTACCTATGGACTGAAAGGAAACTAAGTGTGCAGAAAACAATTTCCTATGCTAAACTCCTGAGAAGAGGATCATGCAAATTTAGATTTAACCCTTAGCAATTATAGAATGAAATACAATAACATGCATACATAGAAAAATTAGAATGACACAATGATTTAACCTGGGGAAAACCTTTCGGTAAAAAACCCCAGCACTCCAAAACCTGCATAATGTATTAATCAAAACTAATACTGTTTACAATACACTTGCAATGCAAGTTCTTTCAGGAGATAATTGACACTTGAAGACAAATTCGGCAGCATAAAAACGTTCCAACAATACACTGACTTCACTCAGATTTTCAACCCTAAAAAAAAAGCTTATATCATGCACTTCACTTTTTAGGGCAACTTCTAAAAGGCATCTGTATTAGGGTTTTACCATTCTTCAAGAAAATAGGAACCCCACGATTGCAGAAGAGTGTAAAATACTCAACTGATTAGTTTCCACATGTCTTGTACGTCTTCACCCGTCATCAAAACTTCCACAATTATCTCTTACAAATATTAATGACCGTCATAGGAATCTGTCATAACCATTTCACTCATGATTACCTTACACATTGTCTAAAGTGCCGACATTTGGAAAATATCAAATGTAAGGAAATATACAAGGTTGAGACACCTTATTCCTAACATGGACACATTGCACCCACTCCTAGGTAGACCATGGAAATTCAATAGAAAGGCCATGCATGATGGTGCAAAGAACTCATACACTTTCAAGAAGGACAATGTCACATTCAAAATCCAGTCACTACTAGAAGATGCAAAGATAAATTCATCTGGCCCAAATGTTCTCATGGTGAGTGAGAATGAGTTCTTAGAGGCCTTAGATGAAGGAGAAGGATTTGGTTTTGCATTGGTGTTGAAACGAAAAGAACAAAGTGCACACAAAGCAATGAAGAAGACATAGTTTCCAAAGAAGTGCACGAGTTGCTGCAGAAGTAGGAAGGCATAGTCAGTGATGGAAAACCATCATCCCTACCACCTAAGAGGTTAGTAATCCACCATATATACCTAATCCCTAGAGCTACCCTACCCAATAAGGCTACATACAAAATGACTCCTCAACAAAATGAGGAGATAGATAGGAAAATTCAAGAACTATTGAGCCAAGGGCTAATTAGGAAGTCCATTAGCCCTTATGCCATGCCCACTATCTTAGCCCCTAAAAAGGGAGGAACATGGAGGTTAATGTAAAAAATCTAGAGCAATAAATATGATAAAAATTAGGTATAGGTTCCCTATCCCTAGGATAGAAGACCTAATGGACTGTCTAGGAGGAGCTAGGTATTTTACCAAGATAGACCTAAAGAGTGGCTATCATCAGATCAGGGTAAATAAGGGAGATGAGTGCAAAAAAGCCTTCAATACCATAGAAGGACTGTATGAGTGGCTTGTCATGCCATTTGGCCTATCCAATGCCCCATAAACCTTCATGAGGTTAATGAATGAAGTCCTTAAAGACTATATTGGAAAGTTTGTGGTAGTCTACTTGGAGGATATACTCATCTGTAGTAAGACAAGAGAAGAACATCTCAAACACATAGAAATGGTTTGCAAGAGACTACATGAGGAGGAGCTGATGATAAATTTAGAGAAGTGTGAATTCATCAAGCAAGAGTTAGTGTACCTTGGATTTGTGTTATCTCAAGGCAACCTAAAGATGGATCCTAGCAATGTGGAGGCCATCATCAACTGACCTACTCCAAGAATAAGCACTGAGGTAAGAAGTTTTCATGGCTTAGCATAGTATTATAGAAAGTTTATCAAACAATTTAGTGCAATTTGTGCTCCTATGCTTGATAATATCAAGGGTGGAATGAAGACTAAATTTGTGTGGAATGAACATGGTAACCATGGTTTTGAGCTACTGAAAAAGAATATTTCTGCTTGGCCAAACTATTGTCTTAGAAACCCATGGCATTAGATTGCTTATTTCAAGATTGGACACCCTAAATGGTTGCTAATTGGATTATTCAGTCTCATTTAATTATCTACCAGGGACGTAAACTTGGAATGACATTTGCAAAGTATATGCTTCAAAATCCATTGATTCTCATGGCTAAACCTATGAATTTGAGATGCATTAAGCTTCAGGAAATCTATACTAACTCAAATGAATGCTTTTACTCTACGAAAACAATAATTATGGATAGGAACTTCTCTACCCACCTATGCTACAGGAACAGTCTACTAGTTCTATTACTAGTGGTTGCAGGAACACCAGAGTTCTATTTTACTTCTCTAAAAAATGGAAATGAATTCTACTCTAACAAGGGAATTCACTCACCAAGTGGGCCCCCTTGGATGAGTGAATAAAGACACAGTCAAGATAATAGAATTGAACTCAACTTGTGCATTCTATTCATTCATGGAAAATACACTTGGATAAAATAAAGCAATATTACAATTATATCAGCTTCTATTCAAAAAATAACTACTAACTAGACTAACTCCAAAGAGTTACAATAGTCTTCTTATTTAAAGGAAATCTACAAATACTCCCTAAATCTAAGATCACTCCATTAATGAGGATCGTTACAGATACATAATGCTTCATAACAAAAATATTAGCTATAGAAAGAAAATAAGTCTTCCCAGAATATAGTACATGGTGCCTCTAGATCCCTGCGCTATCTTTAACAGGAAACTAAATTGACTTATTCTTCCCATGAAAATCTTGCAGCAACGTCTTAACTTACTTAAACTGCTTGCTCAACCTCTTCAACATGATGGCATCTTTGCAGCAACGTCTGGATTTTGACTTCTTCAGCATCACGATGCTGATCTTTAATTCACCACCACTAATTCTTGCAACATGATTAATGCATACACACAACCTCTAAGACATACATATTTTCATCATTAATATCAGGAAAGAAGTGTTAGGTTCCAATTAATACTCTTGCAAGGCACATGGCTACATGAAGGAAACTACCCACAAACACAACAGAGGAAATAGGATCATTAATTAGCATATAACTACTACATCTTATCATTTTATCCATTAGTTCCAAGCAAATATACTATGTTCCCCTTTCATCCATTTTACTACTTATGTCCTTACATATACAAAATATACATATAAAACCATAAGTTTAAGTATCTATTTTGCAATTAAACTGCTGGAAAGAAAATAAAAAGCATTTGAAAAGATGGTCTTTAAAGAGGCTCATCATTCCCTCCAACTATCCTATTGCTGGTCCCCAGGAATCATGAAGTTTCGTATCCTGGCTCGTAGCCTTAGGTCACTGGTAGTCTTTTCTCCTGACTCATCAATAATATAGTTAAAATACCCATGATTTTACCAAAGTCTTTCCCACCTCTGCATTTCTTTAGCCATGTCATGTTCTTTTGCACTTTAATTTACTGCTAACAAAGGTTGTAGGAGAATAGGTAGTTGGAACCTTAATGGAATCTAGTAATTATGCAGTGTTCTGCCCAACATTATATACCATGGAGCTCAACATGTGGAAAGAGTTAGGTTCTGCAGAGAATGAGGTTCACGAACCTTCAAATCATGTGACATCATTACCCATCTATGCCTAGAAGAATATATTGTAACATCAATATTCTGTGATGATTTTTGTTCCCAGTTTGAATATGCTTGTTCTCTAACTAGATAGACCTTGCTGGCTCCACTTGGGTTCATAGTGACTAAGAGCTAGTGAAGAAGAGTTCATCTGGAATGATGAACTTCAGGCCGCATCAACAAAGGTGTATCTATTTAACTATTTATGTATGGCAAGGCCTGATGTTCCCTTCTTATCTCATTCTACATCCAAGACATCATTGCTCTTAACTGAACATCTCCCACATACAATAGTGAATTCCAGTTCCTATCATCTGGTACAAACAAATTATGTAAATATAATTCAAATAATAAATTTTTTATAAACATGTGAGCTGACTAAAATGCATCATAGAATTCATCATCAGGTAGGTTGTCTGAATTATCAACATTATCTTTCCCAACAGAGCCATCGGAAAATTCCTCTGCCTCCTCAAAATTCCCATCACTATCTATGAGGATGTAATCAATATTAGGATCAACTGTTGTTTCAAAATTTGTATGGTGGGAAATGGTGTCACTATCTATACTTTTTTGAACCTTTGCCTCAGAAGAGGACTTCTCTACAGACTCAGATGACTCTATATTCACAAATTGAATGGGAGACTTGTCATCTCTACTGACGTTGGTAGAAATTCTTGTACTCTTCCTAGTAGGGGTTCAGGAAGAAAAAAGAGGATCTTTGCATTTCCTCCTACTGGCAGACACGTCCTCTATAGTTTCTACAAGAGGTTCTTCTAGCGTCACTTACTCAAAAGAGGGAAAGGCTTCATTAGCTATGTTACTAACATTATCACCGTGTGGCTTCTGTTCTAGAATTAATTCCTCTGATCCTAGGGTTTTACCCTTGTCTTTCTCTGAAGCAAACCTAGTTGTCATGGAAGGTGGGGTATCATTGGTTTCCTTGCTTTTTCCTTTCTTCCTATTAGGAATAGGAGTACTACTATTGCAATATCTTTTCCTAGATGAGTTAGGTTTAGAGGAAGAGGCTTCAGGAATGACCTATGTTCATTGAATTACCTTGCAAACCCCCATTTCTATGTTAACCCTTCTTCCTATACCATGGCCTCTAGGGCTGACCACTCTAGGCACCACTTCATTCATTGCTAAGAATTCATCCCAAGTCCTAATCGATTGCTTATTTAACTCCCTTTCTACAAGTAATTTGATTAAACAATGATGGGAAATAGACTAAAATTTTCTTGTTTGAACTAAAGAAGCTTTCTTTTTCATAATTTTAAATAAAAGCTAGGTAGATTTACCGGTCTATCGTCATGGCGGAGGGTGCTCAAGATCTTGAAATGTAAACCATGGAGATATTTATAATGGCCTTCACAAGTGAAGTATGATATGATGAATGTAGTTGGCTGCATGTACTCCATGGACAATGATACCCTTAAGGTACCCTGATTCTTGTCAATGTCTAGCCGCGGATCACCATGCAAGGTGGACTATGCCCTAGCTGAGCGTAAATCAATATCTTTTGACCATTTCTCTCCTTCCTGTGGCATTCTTGTTACCTCTACCAAAACATCCTCTATGAAATCTATTCTTAACCCCTTTACCACTGCAAACCCATTATTCAGAGTGTTTAGAAATTGCAAAGCAATTTCTTCGTTAAATCCATTAAGGTTGAGACAGTAATCCAGCCATCCTCTTCCTTGAAACTTTTCACAGCTGGCTATGTCTCCAAGTAGAACTTTGTGGTCTATTGCCTCATGCCTCTAAAGGTCTCCTCCCATTTCTATTAACATAAATTTTTTCACAGAAGCTCTACAGAAGCTAAAACAAAATGGAAATTGCAACAGACTCAAGGTGTTGCAGATGAGAAAATAGGAGTACAACATATCATTTAATTCCAGGTAATTAAAAGAAAATGATATTTCTTAAATACTTTCACGTGTGTTAAGGCCTGCTACCCTAAACACGTCGCAAAAATATCATCACTAATTGAACCTTGGCTTTTAAAAACTTTTAATTACTTTCACATCAAATCATGATGATGTAATCACTGGGTGACAGATGGCTTCACACATGATGACGGTCATCTTGAAAAGACAAGAAATAAATTTCATCCTTCACATGCTAATTTCAAAATTTGCAAAAAAATATTAAATAATCCCTCCCCCCAACTAAGTGTTAGGCATGGGTCCCACCATGCCATTACATGCAAAAGTATAAAAATAAAAAGAACACTAAATTCTAATAAAAATGAATAAAATAATCTATGAACAAAGGTATGTGTCACTAACCAGTGGAGTGCTGCAAGAAGAGTGTTTTGATATGCAACAAGCACTAATGGAGTGATGCAATGGTACAAAAGAAAATGATAGAGAGAGGAGGTGAGGTGGATTTTATTATGGAGAAATTATTTCACAAGAGGTGAAATGTTTATTATGGAATCATTGATAAAAATCAAGGATTATTGGAAACCTGGGTGGAAGACCCAGATGCTGCTATTGCAGGAGTGCTATTGTCATTGCTATGTTGGAACTTTTGCAGGAAGTCTTCATGACTTCCGGGCTTGTGGTAGGTCTTGAGGCGATGCCCGCTCACAAGCAATTTGAATCACATAGGATCAATGGTGGAAAGCTTAACTGTTCCATTATCAAAAACTGAGATTATTTCATAAGGTCCTAGCCATCGAGTCTAAAATTTTCCTGGGGTATGTTGGTAGTGTGAGTCATAGAGCAAGGTCCAATCACCAATGGAAAATTTCTTTTCCTTGCTGAATCTATCATGCCAATTCTTCTGCTACTTCTGAATCAATTCTGTATTATGAAGTGTAGACTTATGATACTCATCTAGTCCATTAAGTTGTAGGAGCCTATCTTCTTATGCCCTGGTAAGGTTAATGTCTAATTCCAATTCCATCTTGAGAGTCTTGTGCTAAAACTCAATAGGCATAGATGCATATTTTCCATAAATGAGTTCAAAAGGAGTAAAACTAGTTGTTGTTTTCCAAGTTGTTTGGTAAGCCCAAATGGATTCAGGAAGACGAGTAGCCCAGTCCTTCTTGTGAACAACAAATTTTTTAGTTAGGATTGATTCAATCTCCCTATTTTCTATTTCTACCTACCCATTGGCCTAAGGATGGTATGGGGAAGATTTACCATGCCTCACTGTATACTCATGCATCAACTCAACAAAAAGATTAGAAGTAAACTATGCTCCTTGGTCTGTGATTATCTCATGAGGTACAAAAAAAGTGGTAAAGATATATTCATAGAGAAATTCCAGTACCTTATGATCTCTAGCATGCCTCATTGCTTTGGATTCTACCCATTTGGTTGCATAATGAGTGCATACTAAGATATATGACTTACCGTGAGAAGATGGCTCTATAGGTCCAACAAATTTGATACCCCATTTGTCAAATGGTGTCACCACTACCTGAGGCTGCAAGGGAATTTCATCTGACTTGGTTGGATGCCCTATACACTAGCATTGGTCATAGTGGCTGGCATGCTTAGTTGCATCTTTATGTAGGGTAGGCCAATAGTAACTTGTTGTCAATATCTTGTATGATTTCCTCTTGCCTACAAAATGGCCACCACACGACTCATCATGATAGGCCTGGAGGATGTCATAAGTTTCATCTTCAAAAATGCATCTTCGGGTGACCTGATCAGGACATGTGAAAACATAAATCTTGAGATCCATGAAAAGTTGTAGCTTTTCTCAACAAGAAGTCTACGCTCTCTTGGTGAGAAATGACGTGGTGTCCTTCCTATAGCAAGGTAGTTTTTGATATCAATGTATCATGGGTTGTAAGTGTCAACAGAGAAGAGGTGCTCATCAAGGAAGCTATCATCAATTACTGCAGGATCATCTGGAACTTGTAATTTAGATAAGAAATCAGCCACCACATTAGCCTTACCTAGTTTGTCAATGATTGTAACATCAAACTCCTGCATGAGGAGTAACCATCTTGCCAACCTACCAGATATGACAGGTTTGTTCATTAAGTATTTGATTGTTGAATGGTTAGTGTATACAAAGAATTCATAACCAATAATGTAATGTCTGAATTTATTAAGTGCACAGATTACTGCTAGTAATTTATTTTCAGTAACAATATAGTTCAGTTCAGAACCTTGCAGATTCTTACTAATATAATAAATAACTTGCTCAACTGTACCTTCCTTTTGGCCTAGCACTGCCCCAATGGCATAGTCAGATGCATTAGTATGAATATGAAAGGGAAGCTTCTAATCAGGTCCTCTAAGTATAGGTGTTTGAGTCAGAACATATTTTAACTACTGAAATGATAGTTCACAGTCAGCTGTCCAGTCAAATTCAACTTCTTTCTTCAACAGGGTATATAATGGGGCTACAAGTTGGTTGAAGTCCTTAATGAATCTCCTATAGTATCCAACATGACCAAGAAAAATCTTGACATCCTTTTGCTTGACTGGATTTGGTAGCGTAGTGATGACTGCAATCTTTGCAAGATCAACCTGGATGCTAAAGGATGAGAGGTAATGCCCTAAGATAACTCCCTCTTCCATCATCATGTGGCACTTCTCATTGTTAAGGGAGAGGTTGTATTCCTAACATCTTTTAAGAACTTTCTCCAAGTTATCATGAGCCTCCTCAAATGTAGTTCCATATGAAGTGAAGCCATCCATGTATATTTCAACACAGTCAGTAGAAATATCAGAGAAGATACTGATTACTACCCGCTGAAAAGTAGCAGGTGCATTGCACAATCCAAATGGCAAGACAAAATAAGAAAATGTTCTCCATGGACATGTGAAGGTTTTCTTATGTTGATCTTCAGGTGCTATCTGGATTTGGTTGTAGCCACTGAAGCCATCCAAAAATGAAAAATATTTTTTTTCCAGCAAGGTTGTCAAGTACTTGGTCAATTAAAGGTAATGGAAAGTGGTCTTTCTTAGTGGCTTTGTTGAGCTCCCTATAGTCCACACAAACTATCCATTTTCCTCCTTTTTTTGGAACACTAACTAAAGGAGAGACCCACTGGCTGTCAAAAATTGGATATATAAAGCTAGCTTTAAGGAGTTTTTGTAGCCCAGTCTTTACTATATCTCTCAGAGCAGGGTTGATTCTCCTATGGGCTTGTCTAATTGGTATGGACTCGAGGTTGATATAAATCCTATGGGTACAAAGCTTTTGGTCCAACCCCTTCATATCATTATAGTCTCATCCAAAGGCTTGTTGTCTGTCTTTCAACAATTGGATAAGATTGGCCATCTGAGACTTGGTGAGGGTTTTATTAATATTCAACTCTTCTCCTAAGGCAATTTCTACTCTTTTAGCTTTATCCAGCATCATAAATTCTGCAAATGAAGGTGACTTGATCTCATGTGGTTATAAGGTATGAAGATAATCAGGTGTTGTAGGAAGCTTAGTTGAGTTCTGCTTGGGAAATATAGTTTGGAGGGAAAAGTTAGGGACATGATAAGAGGATGCATTAGAGCCATACTAATTGGTAAGAATTTGCACTAGTATGTCATCTTCCTCTTGGGATACCATAAATGGATCTCTTCCAATAACCATGAGTTGTTGAACAAAGTTTTCCTCAACGACACCATCACCTAGGTCTAGCCAGATAACTTGGTCAAGTTTAGCTTGGAGCTTGGATGGAGAATACATGGTTAATTTCTTGGTATGGATCCCATCAGATATTATCATTTTTCCTGAGCGACATGCAATGCAAGCATCTATTGTGGCTAGCCAAGGCCTTCCTAAGATTAATGGATGTCCTCCTAGTGTGGCTTTGGTGGACATGATTATGAAATCTGAGGGGTAATCTAAGGAATCAAGTGTGACAAAAATGTCCTCCACCATGCCATCAGGCTTCACTATGGAATTATTAGCTAACTAGAGTATGGTAGGTGTTTCCCTTAAACCAATGATACTAAGTCTTAACAAAACTTCCATAGTCATCACATTGATGGATGCCCCTAAATCAATCAAGAGATTCTATATTTGGATACCGTTAATATGAATGGTAACCACTGGGTTGCCTAGATCATAATATTTAGGCATCAATACCTTATTGAGCATGAGATCAGTAAGCTACCCAAGAACATGGATAGTGTCAAGATCTTTCATCTTTCTACTAGGGTGCTTGATACATGGTTCCTTTATTGCTTTATTATAGATGGGAATTTCTTTGAGGGAATCTAACATAGGTATTTGGATAGTCATTTGCTTGAGTTAGTCAATCAAATCAGCTGTAATAGGGTTTTCTTTTAAGGGTGCTATTTGAACCAATCTCTGCGGATAAGGTGGATTTTTCAAAACTGGAGTAGATTGCGAAATAGGTGGAGTAGTAGTGGGTTGATTCTCAGTTATTTATACAACATCATAAACTTTAGTTATTATAGGCTCCTTAGGTGCAGGAAATGTTATTCATGATCTTAAGTGAATATCATTCACTTGCAGGGAGTAAGCTTGCTGCTTGTTATTAGAATTTGGAGTTGGTTGTGCAGGCAGTTGTGTTAGCTTTTGAGGGTTACTATTGGCTATAGGAGGTGGAGGCATAATAGATTTTTGCTGAGGTGGAGGCATAATAGCTTGTTGTTGAATAGGCTAATTGGGTCCCCACTGAGGTTGCTGTTGCCAGTTATCATGTGGTTTCCATTTGTTATTCTACTGTGGCTGTTGATATTGGTTAAATTTTTGTTGGTATGGGTTGAATGGGGGTTGTTTCTAATAGTTTGGGTTATACAGTGGCTCTTGGTTAGACCAGTTATAACTCCAATTCTGTCCCTGAGGGACAAAATTTTGAGGGTTTTGTTTTTTTCCATTGACTACTATTATTATAACCAAAATTATTCAGGAGGTCTTGGGGCATACCTTGTCTTTGAGCCCATGGTCACCTCTGAGAAACATAGAAAACCTCTCCATTCTCCTCATCTATAGCTTTAAACTCTATGGGAATTGAAGTAGTGTGCATAGATGCAATTATTTTGCACTTACAGTTCCTTTTCTTCTCTTTGTAGTGAGAGTAGAATTCATCCAACATAGCTTCTGCATCCTCCTTCTTCCCTCATGATTGCATGCTGTCTAGATAGGTAGAAACATCATTGATGATGTCCTGCTTAAAGTTAGACAAAAGATTAGACAAATCCAATTTAGATACTCCTGAACCATTGGATTTATGAGGCAAGTCTCTTATTCCTCTCCCTTTCTTCACAATAGCCCTTGAATAGTTCAGGCATATGTTCTTGATATCAGCGCAGTTCTTCTGAGTGATGTCTCCACTAGCCATCAAATCCAAAGCTTCTATACTCCCATCATTTAAATCTTTTAGAAAAATATTCTTTTGGGACTCCTCGTTCAACTGATGCTGGGTATTCCACTGCAGGTTGAACATAAACCTTGAGACATAGTCTTCCAAGGTCTCATCCTCCTTTTGAGACATTTTGAAAATGTCATCCCCTTTTAAATCTTGACCCCTATAATATTAGCTCCTAGCCCCATGAACCACCTTAGAGCAGCCTCCTTGAGAGTAGATGGAAACAATTTTAGCTTGTGGGTGTTAGTTGTGTAATCATAGCTCCTATAGAGGATATCAAACTCAAAAAGGAAGGTTTCAGGGTCTTCATTTATGAGGCCATAAAATTTTGGGAGTGCGGAGGTAGGTATGTTCTTCAGATTATGATTACCATGCTGAGGAGGAATGGGGAAAGGAAAGATAGGCTAAGCCATCCTTGGGGGAGGACCTGGCTATTACGGTTGATAAATAATAAGGGATAAAGGGTTGTCTTGATACTCAAGTTCATCAAACAGGTCATGCAAATGTAGTGATCCTTTAGAGGATGACGACGAAGATATTTCTCCTTGGGCATCAGCAAATGGATTTTCAAATGTGTTTTCTTCTTCACTCTCAACTCGGGGATCCTCTGGCTCAGGATTAAAAATATCAAATGGTTCAGCTTGGTGATTGTGAGGAAGGAATCTCCCACAAGGTCCTCTTCTTCTATGCATAAAAGGAGTACTTGAAACTCAGTCCTAAATTATGAAAACTGTGAACATGAACACCAAAGTAAGTTTGAACACCATCCCCAACAACGGTGCCAAAGATGCTTGGAAAAATAATTGTCTTAGAAACCCATAGCATTAGACTGCTTATTTTAGGATTTGACATCCTAAATGGTTTCTAATTGGATTATTTAGTCTCATTTAATTATTGACCAGGGACCTAAAATTGGAATGACATTTGCAAAGTATATGCTTCAAACTCCATTGATTCTCATGGCTAAACCTATGAATTTGAAATGCATTAAGTTTTAGGAAATATATGCTAACTCAAATGAATTCTTTTACTCTAGGAAAATAGTAATTACGGATAGGAACTTCTCTACCCGCCTATGCTACAGGAAAAGTCTACTAGTTCTGTTACTAGTGGCTATTGTTAGTAATAACTAAGATGGGGGGGGGGGGGGGGAATCAATGGACTCAAAAANGGGGGGGGGGGGGGGGGTGAATCAATGGACTCAAAAATTAATCCTTAAATCAACCCTTAAAACTTATGACCAAAAATTATGTCTCAAGTTATCTTATGTCCTACAAGATGTATGCTTGGAAATACTTATATCAATTTTCTACTTGTTGGATTGTTTTATAAATTTCTCTTATGTATGATTACCGATAAGAAACTAACTATTCACCGAAACACAATAAATATGCAGAGTATACAGATCAATCCAGAATTGCATATGTGAAATGTAAAATAGTAAAGTAATAAAACATAAACACATAACACATGGACTTTTAACGTGGAAACCTTGTTAAGGGAAAAAACCACTAGGACCGGTACCCCAAATTTTCACTCTTCTCAAGTGAGCTCTGTTAGGATCCAACCCTGTTAAAGGTTATAAACACACTGTTAGGTGTGACCTTGTTAGAGGATTTAAAAGATAGTTTGTCACCTACTATCTGGCATCTAATGCTACCATCCTTGATCAAACACTCACTTGGCCTGTAAATAGGTATAGGGCATATCCAATGCTACTTTTATGATCAAACTTTTTGATACTCCTTGGGATGTATCTCAATTGTAAAAGACTTTTAAGTCCTTCTTGGTTAAGCGACTTGATGCTTCAATGGTTAAACTGAAACACTAATGATTTGTTCATACATACAACTCAATTGCATATTTTTAGATATATTGTAAGTCCATTACCTCTTTGATCAATATAATCACTTATACCTTTGCTCCACACTGTTCTTCTCTGTGATGTTGTCTCACTGTCCATCTGTTTCTGCAAAATCTAGCTCTTTCCTTAGCTTGTTGATTAGGACTGAAAGAAGACTTTCTTCTCCTTTAGATTCTCTTTAGTATCTTTCCTCTATTCTCTTGTTAACCCCACACACCAATTTGTAATGAATTGGGTTTTTTTCTATATAGACATGATTTACCTTTTCTTGGCTTTCTTAATTCTTGGTATGATCCACAATTCTCGCCAATAGATTTAAAGAAAACTCCTGTTTCATCTCAAGGAGATCTTCTTGCCAACTGGAAAAATAAGCTTTAAATAAATTACTTATCTCTGGATTTATCTAGATGATTAAAACAATGATAAGTATCTGTTAAGTCTATTTATAGCTCTTGACAACTAATCATTTTGTTGTTTCTGAACTCTCTGTTCTGTCGGTCAACACTTCAGTTAGTCATCGGTGATAACTGATTGTTCCATTGATGTGACTTCAGTTGTCATCAGGATCTATGTCCTTGTCTTTTCTGTTGGGCAACATTGAGATTGTTTTCATCGGGATACTATATGTTTTTCTTGTCGGGAAACACTGTAACTCTGCTCATCGGTAATGCTAAGTATTGGCTTGTTGGGTAACACTGTGACTTTAATCTTTTACTCTGACTGTCGGTGTGCACTCCATCGGTGTATGCAGTCACTTAGTGAATACTTGACTTGTATGCATTACTGATAGTGTTAACCTTTGATTCATTGGTTCTTTGAAGTCTTTGGTAGTATTTTCATGACCATACGGATTATATCATCTAACATATATGACAATACAATACATTAACTGATTTAATGCCTTGCATGATCATCAACTTAACATCTTCAAAAATTCAATCAGTTACATGTCATCAATCTCTCCCTTTGTCATTGATGGAAACATACTATATTATCATACTATACTATTACTAATACAATATGAAATATACAGTTTCATCAAGCTTTTCTAATGTAACTATTACAAATGTCTTGCTATCGGTAAGCTCAAATAAC
This sequence comes from Thuja plicata, assembly GCA_018584345.1. Lineage (NCBI taxonomy): Eukaryota > Viridiplantae > Streptophyta > Pinopsida > Cupressales > Cupressaceae > Thuja > Thuja plicata. The sequence goes on from MU223398.1 coordinate 1,589,612, forward strand.
TTTGATTTGATTCATGCAATTTTCTTTCTGTCTTCAATCCCTTTACTGGATAGATGTAAAATATTTATTTCACTAATCTGATGTGTTCTCCTTCTATGTCAAACTCTCTCTCTTTGACTGTTCTCCTTTCTTGTGATGTTTCTTGTCATCAATTCTCTTCCTTTGTGTGTTTTCTCCCTTTCTTGTTACATTTCTCCCTTTGGATACTTCGATGGATATGATCTCTCCCTAAGATGATAATGAATATACTCTTTCCCTTTATCAATATGATAATGAGATATCTCTCTCCCTTTGATAGAAATGTCAAAAAAACATCTTTTAAAAAAAATATTTGAAAATAGTGTCATGTAGATCCTTTCTATCCATAATATATTCCTTGAATTTCCCAATCCATTGATAATAACTCTGGTGCTCAGAGTAGATAAATACCTTGCTATGTATAGATGTATCTTTGAAGTTCATCTCTTTTCTTGCATCAACATGAATGATATTATGATAATATGTAGGCTGATGTAGCCTTCTAGTCAGCTTACTGACCAGTAGATAAGGGTTTGACCCCTAGTATCTTTCTCAAGTACTCAAATGCATTCTTATGCAGTGGCTTAGTGAAGATATCGGCCAATTGTTCCTTTGATTGCACATACTCAAGTATCACCTCCTTTGCCTGAACTTGTTCTCTCAAATAATGATACTTGATGACAATATGCTTTGTTTTAGCATGCATGAATGGATTCTTGGAAATGTTTATTGCACTTGTATTATCGCAATAGATAATTACTAGTTCTAAAATTTTCATATACATACCTTCCAGTAACTGTTTGATCCATGCAATATTTGAGTAGTTTGTAGCAGCAGAAACATACTCTTCCTCTGCAGTAGACTGAGAGATGCATCCTTACTTCTTGCTGATCCATGTGAAAAGTTTGTCACTCATAAATAATGCTCCTCCAGTTGTGCTCTTTCGGTCATAAATATTTCTAGCCTAATCAGTGTCGGTAAAAACCTTAAGTTCAAATTTGCCTTCTCTTCTATACCATAAGCCATTTTCCTTGGTATTCTTTAGATATCTTAGGATTCTTTTCACAATAGTCATATGTAATTCTCTGGGATTAGCAGAAAATCTAGCAACTATTCCTATTGCATGTGCAATATCTGGTCTAGTACGTACAATATACATGAGTTTTCCAATCAGTGATCTATACAAAGTCTGATTTACCTCTGATGACTTGTCTTCCTTTGTCAGCTTACATCTAGTTTCCATCAGTGTTCCAACTGGTTTGGACTCTTCCATCATGAATAATTTTAGTACTTCTTTGATGTACTTGGATTTTGTAATGAAAATACCTTCATCTTGTTGCATGATCTGCAGACCAAGAAAGAACTCGATCTCTCCAAACATAGATATCTCAAACTATTTTCTCATTTCATTTGCAAATGATTTGCATAGCATATCATTGCCTCCAAATATGATGTCATCAATAAATATCTCAGCAATCAAAATGTTAGCTTCAGTATCTTCCTTCAAATAAAGATTACTATTAGTCCTTACAAATCCAATACTTATAAGATAGGAATGAAGTCTTTCATAGCAGGATTAGGGTGCTTGTTTCAATCCATACAAGGCTTTGTTTAGTCTAGAAACCATGTCCCTCATGTCTAGATCAACAAACCCTTCTGTTTGTTCAATGTATACCTCTTCTTCAAGTATTCCATTTAGGAATACTGACTTGACATCCATTTGATATACCTTTAATCCTTTACATGTAGCATAAGAAATTAATATCCTCACTCCTTCTAGCCTAGAAACAGGTGCAAAGGTCTCTCTATAGTCCATTCTCATTCAGTTTATTCCTGAATATCCATTTTGTAGTGATGACATTCTTGTCATCTGGTCTCGGTACAAGTGTCCATGTCCTTTTTTCTCTATTTGTTTAATCTCTTCATTCATAGCACTTATCCATTCATCATTATCTAGTGCAGCATTGACAAATTTTGGCTCATAATCACAAATAAGACATCTTGTATTTAGAGACTTACTTCTATTTCTCATACCAGCCTTTTTATCTCCCATGATCTGGTTTTGTGGATGGTTCCTTCTGACATATCTTGCAAGTACAGGTTCAACTCTTTGTCTATCAGCTTGATCATCATTTTGTTCTTAATTTTTTTCTCCATCACTTTGTGCATCATCTTGAGTAATATTCTGATCATCGGTATTTGCAGCCTGATGCTCAGGTGCAATGATCTATTGCTTAGGAGCTCTACATTGTTGGTCAGGTAGAGTGTCAGGTTCCTCATTATAAGAAAACCTATTGTAGTCCTCTAGTTCTTTAGTGCTTTCCTTTTCATTCTTCTCTGCAAATTCATCTATCTTTACATTTGCACTTTCAACAATTTTTTTATAGGCTTTATTTAGACATATATAAGCCTTGCTCTTGGTGGAATACCCTAGAAAGATTCCTTCATGACTCTTGGAGTCAAGTTTCCATTTCTATCATCTTTTAAGATATAACATTAACTACCAAAATTTTTGAAATATCTTACATTGGGTGTGTAACCATACCAAAGCTCATAAGGTGTCTTCTTGGTGTCTTTCTTCAATTGTACTCTATTTAATGTGTAAATAGTAGTACCAATAGCTTCTCTCCAAAATATTTGGGTGATTTCTTTCTCTATCATCAGTGTCCTTGCACAATCAACTATGGATTTGTTCCTTCTTTTAGCAATTCCATTTTGCTGTGGTGTTCTCGGTGCAGAGACCTGTCTTCTGATTCCATGCTTATTAAAAAATTTAGTGAATTCATTTGAAATAAATTCCCCTCCTCTATCTGAACTTAAGAATTTTAATTCTTTACCACTTTGTTTCTCAACTATTGCCTTATACCATTTAAACATCTTAAATGCTTTTGATTTATATTTTAGAAACATGACTGTCAGTATTCTAGAGTAATCATCAACAAAGATAATAAAATATCTATCTCCATAATAACTCTTTGTCCTCATAGGTCCACATAAATCAATATGGACAAATTATAGAATGGCATCAGATGTATGGGTTTTTCTTTTGAAACTAGACTTTGTCATCTTACCCTTTTGACAATTCGTACACATGATATTGTCGGGCTTGGCCATTGTCGATAAGCCTCTACCATTTCTCTTTGTTCTAATCTTTATCATGTTGTCAAAGTTCACATGACACAATGTTTTGTGCCACAACCATATGTCTTCATTTGTAGCAATCAAATAAGTGATGTCAGTATCATTCAGATAGAATAAGTTACCTTTTGTCTACTCATTGGTACTAATTAGATTTCCTAATTTATTGAAGATCTCTGCCTTCTTATTTTCAAATGCTACTCTGTGACCTAAATTACTCAAATGAGAAAAACTCAATAGATTATAATTCAATCCATTTACCCAATAAGCATTTTCACATTTTATCTGGTTATTCAACATTATGGTTCCTCTATCTTTGACTGGACAAGGTGTGTCATTACCCATTCTTACTGAACCACCTTTATAGTATTCAAAAGTCTCAAAATTTTTCTTATCATCGGTTATATAGTGAGTACAGCCACTATCTATGATCCAGACATCATTTTTACTAACTTTAGATATGATTAAAGTTTCTACATACCTTTCTTCATCATCATCTGAATCATCTTTTACTGCCACAAACACCATCTCGATGTCTTCATTAGATTAGGTGTCAGTATCATAGTCTTTGCATTTTTCTAGGTAATTGGCCTTCTTTCCTTTGTCCTTGTAGTCTTGGGAATCTCTTCTTTCTAATTTTTGGTAGCTTTTTTAATCACCTATGTCAGACTTATTTTCAAATGACCTGTCATTACTTCTGTCATCTTTTCTTCTGTTAGGAAATCTTGCAGCAAAGTGTCCAATCTATTTGCAATTCAAAAAAATAAGTGGTAATTTACCTTTGTATTTACCTTTGCCTCTCTGCATTCTTCTATCCATACGTGCTTCAATTTCATCAAGATCTTCTTCTTCACTTTCACTATCACTATCTTTTCTCATAGTGTGTTTATGACTTGGTTTACTTATTCTCATAGAAGTTGTGAATGCAAACTCTATGTTTGGTAAGGCACTATTATCAAAGTTATTCATCTCAAATGAAATTATTCTTCCAATCAAACTGTCTAGAGTAACATTTCTATTTGCTATTGCTCTCATTTCTTGAATGGAATATACTCTAATAGCATAAGTAGGCAGTAAGGTTCTTAGAATTTTACTTACCACTATATCTTCTTCTAGTACACCTCCAACTCCTTGGATAACATTGACTACATCTTTGATTCTTGTGCTGTATTGAGTGATGTTTTCACCTTCTTTCATTTTTCCTTGGCTCTCAAAACATTCTTGTCACCACCATGTGTAAGCATCAATTTGTCCCATATCTACTTTGCAGTCTTGCAGGTTTTGACATCTTCAAATTCAACATCGGAGAGTGAGGAAGCAAGCTCTATCATCATGCAATTGTGCTTATGCTTCTCTCTCAATTGTTCATCTGTTAGTGTTCCTATGGGAAACACATATTCAACATCTAAGTATTGAGTAACATCATTACCAATACCTGATAAGTGGAGTCTTATTCTGCTCTGCCATGAAGAAAAATAATCTTTGTTCAACTTGGGCACATCTCGTCTGTTCATCTTGTGATCTTTAGCTTAGGTCTTGAAACCTTCCTTCTAAGCACACAAGCTCTGATACCAATTTTTAGTAATAATTGGGGGGGGGGGGGGGNGGGGTGAATCAGTGGCCTCAAAAATTAATCCTTATATCAAACCTTAAAACTTATAACCACAAATTATGTCTCAAGTTATCTTATGTCCTACAAGATGTATGCTTTGAAATACCTATATCAATTTTCTACTTGTTAGATTGCTTTGTAAATTTATCTTTTCTATGATTACCGATAAGCATTTAACTATTTACTGAAACACAGTAAATATGCAGATTATACCGATCAATCTAGAATTGCATATGTGAAATGTAAAATAGTAAAGTAATAAAACATAAACATATAACACGGATTTTTAACGTGGAAACCCTGTTAAGGGAAAAAACCGCTGGGACTAGTACCCCAAATTTTCACTCTTCTGAAGTGAGCTCTATTAGGAGCCAACCCTGTTAAAGGTTACAAACACACTATTATGTGTGACCTTGTTAGATGATTTAAATGATAGTTTGTCACCTAGTATCTGACATCTAATGCTACCATTCTTGATCAAACACTTAGTTGGCCTGTCAATAGGTATCGGGCATATCCAATGCTACTTTTATGATCAAAACTTTTGATAATCCTTGGGATGTATCTCAATTGTAAAAGACCTTTAAGTGCTTCTCAGTTAAGAGACCTGATGCTTCAATGGTTAAACTGAAACACTAATGATCTATTCATACATACAACTCAATTTTAGATTTTCAGATCTATTGTAAGTCCATTACCTCTCTGATCAATATAATCACTTATACCTTTGCTCCAGACTGTTCTTCTCTATGATGCTGTCTCAATGTCCTTCAGTGTCTGCAGAATCTAGCTCTTTCCTTAGGTTGTTGATCAGGACTGAAAGAAGACTTTCTTCTCCTTCAGATTCTCTTTAGCATCTTTCCTCTATTCTCTTGTTCACCCCACACACCAATTCGTAATAAATTGGGTTTGTCTCTATATAGACATGATTTACCTTTTCTTGGCTTTCTTGATTCTTGGCGTGATCCACAATTCTCTCCAATAAATTTAAAGAAAACTCCTGTTTCATCTCAAGGAGATCTTCTTTCCAACTGGACAAATCAACTTTAAATCAATTACTTATCTCTGACTTTATCTGGATGATTAAAAAAATGATAGGTATCCATTAAGTCTATTTATAGCTCTTGAAAATGAAGCATTTTTTCATTTCTGAACTCTCTGTTTTGTCAGTCAACACTTCAGTTAGTCATCAGTGACAACTGACTTTTCCATCGGTGTGACTTCAGTTGTCATCTGGATCTCCATCCTTGTCTTTTCCATCGGGCAACACTGAGATTTTTTCCGTCAGGTTACACTATGTTTTGCTCATCGGGAAACACTGTAACTCTACTCGTCAGTAATGCTAAGTATTGGCTCGTTGAGTAACACTGTGACTTTAATATTTTACTCTAACCATTAGTGTGCTCTCTATTGGTGTATGCAGTCACTTAGTGAATACTTGATTTGTATGCATTACTGATAGCATAGCCTTTGATTCATTGGTTCTTTGAAGTCTTTGGTAGTATTTCCATGACCATACAGATTATATCAAGTTGACATCAATGAAAATACAATACATTAACTGATTTAATGCCTTGCATGATCGTCAAATTAACATCTTCAAACATTCAATCAGTTACATATCATCAGCTATAGGAACAACAAAGTTCTATTTTACTTCTCTAAAACATAGAAATGACTTCTACTCTAGCAGGGGAATTCACTCACCAAGTGGGCCCCCTTGGATGAGTGAATAAAGACACAATCAATATAATAGAATTGAAATCAACTTGTGCATTCTATTCATTCATAGAAAATACACTTGGATAAAATAAAATAGTATTACAATTGTATCATCTTCTATTCATAAAATAACTACTAACTCGACTAACTCCAAAGAGTTACAATAGTCGTCTTATTTAAAGGAAATCTAAAAATACTCCCTAAATCTAAGATCACTCCATTAATGAGGACTGTTACAGATACATAATGCTTCATAACAAAAATATTAGCCATAGAGAATAAGTCTTCCCAAAATATAGTACGCAGTGCCTCTAGATCTGCGCACTATCTTTAACAGGAAACTAAATTGACTTGTTCTTCCTGCGAAGATCTTGTAGCAATGTCTTAAATTACTTCAACTGCTTGCTCAACCTCTTCGACATGATGGTGTCTTTTCAATAGCAGACGACTTTTGACTTCTTCAACATCACGATGTTGATCTTTAATTCACCACCACTGATTCCTGCAACATGATTAATGCATACACACAACCTCTGAGACATACATATTTTCATCATTAATATCAGGAAAGAAGTGTTAGGTTGCAATTAATACTCTTGCAAGGCACATGGCTACAGGAAGGAAACTACCCACAAACATAGCAGAGGAAATAGGATCATTCATTAGCATATAACCACTACATCTTATCATTTTATCCATCAGTTCCAAGAAAATATACTATGTTCCCTTTTCATCCATTTTACTTCTTATTTCCTTACATATACAAAATATACATATAAAACCATAAGTTTAAGTATCTGTTCTGCAAGTAAACTACTGGAAATAAAATAAGAAAGCATTTGAAAAGATGGCCGTTAAAAAGGCTCATCAATTGCTACCCAACCAATTTTGGTTTTTCCAAGCTTTGAAAAGCTATTTACTGTGGAATGTGATGCCAACAATGTAGCCATTGGTGCTATCTTGAGCCAAGAGGGAAGACCAGTGGCCTTCCACTCTAAGAAACTAAGTGAAGCTAAGAAGAAATACTCTTCTTATGACCTAGAGATGTATGATCTGGTCCAGTCACTGAGAAAGTGGAGGCATTATTTTCTTCCAAATGAGTTTGTAGTCTATTCAGACAATTAGGCATTAAGTTTCTTGAACTCTCAAGATAATCTAAGTCACAAGCATATGAAGTGGGTTGAATACCTACAAGCTTACACTTTCAACATCAAACATAAGAAGGGGTTGTAGAATAAGGTACTAGATGACTTAAGTATAAGAGCTTTGACCATTCAATAAATTCAAATTTAGAGCATGGGGATAGATAACTTCAAAGACCTATATGGTGAAGATGAGGACTTTGCAGACATTTACAAGGTATGCCAAGAGTATAAAAATCACTTTCATAGTCAATTCTCTGAGTATACTTTACAGAGTGGTCTATTTTTTAAAGGGAGTCAATTATGTGTCCCTAGGGGGTCTATTAGAGAGAATATAATACAAGAGAAACACAATGGTGCACTTAGTGGCCATTTTGGTGTTAACAAAAGTCAAGAATTAGTCCAAAGATTCTTTTTTTGGCCCAAGATGAATTTGGATGTCAAGAGATATGCAGAAGGTTGTGTTATCTATTAGAAGGCCAAAGGTACATCTACCAATGTAGGCCTATACCAACCTTTACCCATTCCAACCAGAACATGGGAGTGTCTGAGTATGGATTTTGTAGTAGGATTGCCCAAGACAAAGCAAGGAATGGATAACATTTATGTTATTGTGGACAGATTTAGAAAAATGGCACACTTTGTACCCTACAAGACAACAAATGATGCAAGTCAGATAGCTTCCCTATTATTCAAGGAGGTAGTCATAATACATGGTTTTCCACTGACCATAGTGTCTGACAGAGACACCAACTTTATGAGTCATTTTTGGAAGACTCTTTGGTAGAAGTTGGGAACCAAATTAACTTTTGGATCAGCATAACATCCTCAGTCTGATGGCCAAAAAAATGTGGTAAATAGGAGGATTGAAAATATCCTAAGGTATCTAACTAAGGAGTATGGTCAAAGTTGGGACCAACTCATTGGGCAAGCAGAATATGCTTACAATGACACAGTGACTAGGACTACTGGTAAGCATCCTTTTGAAATAGTTTATGTCCTTCATCCAAGAGGCATATATGAGCTCCAAGACCTGAAGGATGGAGCCAAGGGAAGTGGCTATGCTGATGAATTTTCACATTATATGCAAGAAGTCCATGAATCAGTAAGGGAAACACTCATTGAGAATACAGAGAAGATCAAGAACAAAGTGGATGAGAGAAAAAGAGATGTCCAATTCAAAGTTGGGGACATAGTAATGGTACACCTCAACAAGGTAAGATTGTAGAAAGGAACACCACATAAGCTTTAGATGAGGAGAATTGGCCCATGTGTCATACTAGAAAAATATGGAGAAAATTTGTATAAGGTGGAACTTCCAGAGGATATGGGTCTATCTTCGGTGTTTAATGTTGCAGACCTTGTTTTATACAAAGGTCCAATCCCAGATGCAGATCAGAGTTTGGCTAAAGTCATACAGGAGGTAGAAGAATTCAATTTTCCATCTGCACCAATCAAGAAAGAAGAATATATTCTGGATTCCAGAGTCTACAAGAAGACAAGAAAGAAGGAGTAAGGACAACTAGATGAAGATTCAGTGTGGATAAAGGAAGCAAAGTTCAAAAAGTTGGGCATTGACCTAAAATTACTCAATCCAAGGGTGGATTGAAGTCTTTTCATTTGGGGAGGATGGTGCAGGAGCACCTAGGTTATCCTCAAAGCCCTAGTTAGTTTTGGCTTGTAACTAAACCTAGCCAAGTCAGCATGTTTTTGTTTAAGACCTTAGAAGGTCTTGTTGTTGTGTGTGACTAGGTGAATTAGTGGTTAGTACTAATTTCATTCTAGTTTAAGTTAGTTTTATTTTTAGTGTTTAGTCCTTAAATTTGGCCTAAATGGGGAAATGCGGTCTAAATGTGTCCTAGACCTTGGCATAGTTGTATATGTTAAATTTGGCCTTGCTATTCAACCATACACTTCAACATAGTCCTTGTTCATTAGCCACATACAGAACTGAATATGAGTTATTCATCTTGCATGCCTGTATGATTCGAACCATTGCCTTCTATCTTGATGGGGTTTCAAATAGCTCTCAGAACGAGAGTCTCACAACCATAGAACAATCTAAGAATGAAGGATTTTTCTCCATGAATATGATGCAATGTAATGCAAGATTAATCTAAATGATATTGAAAGATGCAAGATTATTCTAAGAATTGAAATGATATTAAACTAAGACATGATTGCAATACAATTAATCTAAGAAATTGACATTAGTCTATTGCAAATGATAGCTAAATGTAAATGAGATTATCAACTAAAATGGAGCAGCAATTCTTCGCTCTAACAATGTATATTTTCTCCAGGGGTTTGAATGAGAAATGGGAGCTCTTTTATAGACTGAGAGTCTGCTTAGAATAGAAAGTTTCCTTTTTGAAAATAAAACAGATAGAAAAGCTAGTTCAAGATAGAAATCTTTATTTAAAATAAAACAATAAATTGTTTTCCCTTTTCTTTAACTGTTTTTTTTTTTATATATATAAATTTCAATTGTTTTCTTTCTCTTTAAAGCACAGTTAATTCAAAATTGAATATGACCTCATAAATGTGTTTTCCTCAATTATCTGAATAATTAAATTCAATTATTGAAATAAGGATATTTATTTAATAATTAAATATTATTTAATTCCTTTTCATGTGTTCTAGCTAAAAGGGGTGAATTTAATTTAATAAAAGTGCTAGGACTTTATAATTAAATTAATTCAATCATAGGGTTTGTTTAGCCAATTGATATTTAGGAGTTAAATATAATTTATGATTAATGAAGATTTAGGATTTTCTGCATTTGACACTTAGGTTGAGTAGAGTCAGTCAAAACTCAGAATTGCCTAGTACAATAAGACTTTGATGATTCAGAAGAATGACAAATGCAACAAAATTGGTTAGGGTTGCAAGATGCCAATTTTTGGGTGTTACATTTTGCCCCTCTTTGAATTGATGTATGAGCAACGCATTGATTCAAAGAATAGTCTGATGTTTGAAGCACAAAAGAATAGATTTTGAAAATTGATGATGCAAAGATCGATTGATGAAGATTTCAGAGTCATCTCCAGGACAAAGCTTAACTCTCCGAAGTCTAGGTTAGATTGATGAGACGCCGGTCAAGTAGAGTTTTCAAGGGTCATCTCCAGAACGAAGCTTGATCCTCAAGGATCCGAGTTAGATTGCCCTGATACCTAATAGATTAAGATTTTGAGAATCATCTCCAGAATGAAGCTTGATCCTCAGAGATCTGGGTTAGAATGCCCTGATACCTAATAGATTAAGATTTTGAGAATCATCTCTAGAATGAATCTTGATCCTCAAGGATCTAGGTTAGAATGCCTAGATACCTAATAGATTGATATCTTTCAAAAGACTGTCCCCAGAATGAGGCTCAACCTTCAGGAGTCAGGGTTAGATTGCCCCGATACCTATCCATAAAAATATAGTCAATAGAGGTTTTTAGGACTATCTCCAGTATGAAGCTTAGTCCCCCAATATCTAGGTTAGATTTCCTAGACACTGGTTAGATCAAGTTTTAGAATCATCTCCAGAACGGAGCTTGATTTTTAAGAGTCAGGGTTAGATTTCCCCAATTCCCAATAGATGATTTTTTGAGAATCATCTCTATAATGAAGCTTGATCCTCAAGAATCTGAGTTAGATTGCTCAGATACTTAATAGATTGAGATTCCAAGAATCATCTCCAGGATGAAGCTTGATCCTCAAGGATCCGGGTTAGATTGCCCTGATACCTAATATATGACAAGATGTAAGGAACAAAGATGCCCCTATTGATTCAAATTCATGGAACATCCAATTTTGACTATGAGGTACGAAAAATTGAACATGCCCCAAGTGATGAGATGCCCCTAGTAATGAGGACTTTTAAATATCAGATCTGATTTATTGGAATAGATTCAATGATGTAATCATCCTGCCCCCTCGGGAGCGAAATGGAAAGATGACATGTCATAATGATGATTGAGAGTGAGAAATCATAGATAGATGTTGAATCGAGGAGAAAGAAGAACTCATAACAGATTATGGAAGAATTCAGAAGATTCAGAATCAATTTTGAGAGATGTCGAGGTCCAGGTTGACCAAGTTTGACTAGGGTTGACCAGAGTTGACTTTTGAGGAAAAAAGTCAAAGATTTGAGAAAATGTTGATTAGATAAGATTTTGACAAGAAAGTGACGTCATAAAGTCTACTGCACAAGCGTCTGATCGCGAGGGTCCCAACAAATTTAAAATGCAATTTTGAGCGATATAGAAGTGTCAGATTTTGATTTTGATCCCGAAAATGGGTTGAGCATATAGATGAATATAGAGAGCGAGGATTAAACACTTGGGCAGTCATGATGAAACTAGGATGCTGAAGAAGAACTCCTCAATGTACAAATCCAGGAGAACGCAAGGAAGTGAGCATCAAATTGCTGCCACAATGCAAGTCTAGAATGAAAATGCAATCCTATGCTAGAGGCAATACCTAGGACATGGTTGTGAGGCCCATCGTATAATTATCATCATTGAGAATTTTGGAACATCAGAGTCAATACAATCCTTACTGGTGCCACTGCGACCATAAGAATATGAATATGACTTTCATCGGATAGAATGTAGGAAATGAACGTAAGCACTAGGGCACAAAAGCCAAGATGACCTAAACATTGTTTCGAGTTGATGTTGCAAGAGTACATTAGTATCAAGGAAGTCAAAGCCAAGATAACCATAAGTGAAATCATGCATAAACAAATAGAGAAATAATAGTCAAGGAGATAGTACCGACCTCACCATGGTGTACAAATAAACAAGATCGAGGGATGTGAGGCTTTTCCACCTTAGTGCAGGAGCTCTTATCACATACACCATATTTATTTAGCATTGCCGGATCATCGAGACTACACCAACAAGCAGTAGACAAAGAAAATATCAATAAAATCCATGAGAATAGACAACATACAAAGAAATATTCAATCATAGCTCAGCCAGTTTCAAAGTTTTCGAATATGTATGTGTATGAGGTATTGAAAAACACTTTTGTGCTTATGAGTGCATTGTGTTTGATTGTTATCAATAGATGTTTACGTTTGAAATATCTGATGTGTGTGGAAAAAACATAGATGTGTCCAAAGATGGTGTTGAAAAAAACTGTTTATGGTGGTGTTGAAAAACACCAGTTTGTGTTAGTAGAGTGTTGTCCTCCAGAAATGAAAAGATTACTAACTCTAGTGTAAATCGAAGATGTGATCAAATTGGGGACACATGCCCCCAAGTAACGATGACTGACTTGACGTATGTTGTGAGGAAAAACTAGATGTGGTTGCCCCCAGGCATTTGGTGCTGAATCAATGTCAAATCAAATCAGTAGAGTTCACAAAGGAACTAGAGTGTCACGAAAGTGACCGAAAGCTATGCACAAACTAAAGCAAAGGATCGTCAAGATGAAGTATCAAGAGATAGAGCGTTTGAGTACAACTCCAACTGTAATGGATGTGAGCAATCTTAACAGTATGATGATAGTAGGCAAATGTAGTGAGAACCACTGGTGACTAACGTGAGAAAGATTCTCAAGTGAAGAGACTATAGTACTAGCTAGACATCAGTAGGCAGATGTAGTGAGAACCACTGGTGACTGATGTTAGGGAGATTCTCAAGGAGAGAGAACTCAGTATAAGCTAAGAGATAGTAGGAAGATGTAGTGAGAACAACTGGTGTCTATCACAAAGTAGATCCTCAAAAGGTGATAGGATAGTGCCCCTAGACTAGGAGGGTTGTCCTAAGAGTATGACTAGTTTCAATCCATGTAAGTTGGTGTCTTGACGGGAACTGAAAGCATGTGGAAAAGAAAATGCAAGTAGGAAGTAGGAAGCAGGAAAGCAACTGCATAAAGCCAATTGGTGTTGTGATAAATATAGCAATGTGGAACAAGAGGCACTTGTTTACCAGGTTTTCACCTTCTTGGCAGAAATTCTTTTTTTGCTACTATGATGCCTGTTTGCCAGGTTTTCATCAATGGCAACCTTTTTTCTTTTTCTATTTTTTTTTGTATTTTTCAATTTTTCAATTTTTGTTATTTTTGGAATATATAATTTTTTTGGAGATACATCAAAGCGTCTATTGCTAGGTTTTCACTAAGATGATCATTCTTTTAGGACTTTTTCAAATTTTTAGAATTTTTTCAGGACTTTACTATATACATGAGCATACTGAAGATGTCTCAGCTGTAGAACCGTTTCAAATAAAGAGCGTTGATGGGCTCTTTGAGTTGTTCTCCCTCAGTAGTAGAAATTTGATAAGTGCCAGACCCAAACACTGTAGTGAAAAAATATGGACCAAGCCAATTTGGTTCAAATTTTCCTTTCTGGATCCAATGTTGTTGATTCTTAGGGTTCTCCCTCAGAATGAGGTCACCCGCTTGGAAGTGCCTTGGGTGAACTTTCTTGTTATAGCTCTTGGACATCCTTTTATGATATTCTCTAAGGCGATCAAACACCACTTGCCAACATTCATCAAGTAGTTTTAGGTCTTGTAGCCGAGATATTCGGTTATCATCATCAGTAACGAGGCCTTTCAGAGAGACTCATAGAGAAGGGATCTCAACCTCAATTGGTAGCACAACATCTAATCCATAAACCAAAGCATAGGGCATAGCCCCTGTTGGTGTTCTTATGCTTGTCCTGTATGCCCAGAGATCTGGATTGATCTAGAGATGCCAATCTCCTCCAGATTTGTGCACTGTGCGATGCAGGATTTTGAGGATTGTCTTGTTTGATGCTTCCACCTGTCTATTACCCTGAGGATAATAGATGGAATACCAATGCTAAGTAATTTTAAAATTAGAGCATAGCTCTGTCAAATCCTTGTTTTTGAATTGCCCCCCATTATCAATAATTATGTCTGAGGGTACACCATACCTGCAGATGAAGTAGTTGAGGATGAACATGGCTACTGATTTTCCATTGGCAACGATGAGAGAGAGTGCATCCACCCACTTGGTAAAATAGTCTATAGCTGTGATGATAAACTTATGTCCATTTGAGGATGAGGGATAAATTTGACCCTCCAAGTCAAAGGCCCATTATTGAAATGGCCATAAAGTAATGAAGGGCATAAGCTCCTTGGCTGGAGCATGAATCAGATTACCATGTAGTTGACACTGTTTGCAAGACTTAGCAAACTGTCTAGCTTCTTTTTCCATATCTAGCCAATAGTAACCAACTCTAATAAGTTTATGGGCCAGTGTTAGGCCGTTAGAGTGAGACCCACAGATGCCTTCATGCACCTCTACTAATGCATGTTTGGACTCATCGGGTTCTAAAAACCTAAGGAGGGTACCATCTAGACCACGCCTATACAAGTCGTTAGCTATGATGAAAAACTATGAAGTACTGTAGATTAAGTGACGTTTCTCATTTTGGGTGTAAGGGTCCAGAACAATCTGGTCACGAAGGTAGGAGTAAATATGATAGTAGTGGGATGAGTCATGTCCAATGACATAATAGATCATTCGGGACTCAGGGGAATCATAGGCTGGGTATCGTAATGTCTCCACTAGGAATTGATGTCTGAAATCATTTTATGGAATCTGTAGCATGGAAGCAAGAGTAGCCATGACATCCACTACTTTATTATTTGCCCTTGGAACTTGTTGAAATGTGATGTGAACAAAATAATTTCTAAGGTCATCAACCAACCATTTATAAGGTACCAAATTGTCATCTTTTGTTTGATAGATATCATTTACTTGATTGATGACTAACTGTGAATCTCCAAGGACATTGAGCTCATCCACTCGCCATTCAAGGGCGATCTTCATACCATTGATTAAGGCTTCATACTTAGAAATGTTGTTTGTACAAGGAAACAACATCTTGTATGCTTTTGGTAAAGAGTACCCTTGAGGTGTAATGAACAATATCCCATCACCTGACCCCTATTGGGTAAATGAACCATCAAAGAACATAGTCCAGGATCGATGTGTGAGAATTAATATGGACTCATCTAGAAATTTAATGTTCAATGGTTGATGATCTATTAGAGGTGCTTCTGCCAACTGATATGCAATCGCTTGCCCCTTGATGGATTTTCTCTCTATATACTCAATATCAAATTCACTAAGAAGCATGACCT
Source organism: Thuja plicata (assembly GCA_018584345.1). Classification (NCBI taxonomy): domain Eukaryota; kingdom Viridiplantae; phylum Streptophyta; class Pinopsida; order Cupressales; family Cupressaceae; genus Thuja; species Thuja plicata. Next base: position 1,605,357 of record MU223398.1, read on the forward strand.
ATTTAGCTAGTCTACCTGTGAGGGTAGCTTTATTGAGTAAATATTTTAGAGGATCAATTTTAGCAATAAGGCATGTAGTATGAGCCAACATGTAGTGTCACAATTTTTGTGAAGAAAATACCACTGCGAGGCAAGCCTTCTCTATAATATAATAATTTGTTTCATATGAGACAAGAGTTCTACTAAGGTGGTAGATAGCCCTTTCTTTTTTGTTCTGATATTCTTGAGCTAATCAGATGCCCAATGATGTATCTGTAGCAGAGATGTAAAGTATAAGCAACCTCCCATGAATAGGGGCATCAATATTGGCGGGTTCACAAGATACTGCTTGATTTGCATGAACCCCTCATCACATTTCATGTTCCATTGGTAAGTCACACCCTTGTGTAAAGTCTTTGTGAATGGTTGGGACTTGTCCACCATTTGTGAGATGAAGCGTCAGATAGACTGTAACCGGCCTTGAAGTCCTCTCATTTATCTGATATTCTTTGGTGGCGGCATTTCCATGATAGCTTGAACATTATCTAGATCCACTTTGATGCCTTTTATAGAGATAATATAACCAAGAAGGTTTCCAGAAATTATGCCAAATGCACATTTCTTAGGATTGAGCCTCAGACTTAACTGTTCCATGTGATCTAGTATAGGACCTAGATCTGCAAGGTGTTTCTCTCATTTCATGCTCTTAGCTAGAGTGTCATCAACATAATCTTCCATTATTTTATGCATTATGTCATGAAATATGGTGGTGACAGCTCTTTGATATGTAGCACCAACATTTTTGAGTCCAAAGGGCATGACATTCCAATAGAAAGTGCCCCATGCACATGTGAAAGCAATTTTCTCTTGGTCCTCTAGCGCGATCTTTATCTGGTTATAGCTAGAGAAACCATCAATTAGTGAGTACATTTCATATCCTACTATCATATCTACAATAATATCAATATTGGGAAATGGAAATTCATCCTTAGGACATGCCTTATTCAAGTCTCTAAATTGTCTGTGCATACTCAGATAGATTTGTCATGTTTTGACACTGGAACAATGTTAGAGATCCATTCTGCATAGTCAATTGCTCTGATAAACACTGCCTTAAGAAGTTTCTCCAATTCAGCTTTGACAAGTAGAGCTACATGCGGATGCATTTTCTTAAGCTTTTGTTTGACAGGCTTGATGCCTGGTGCAATGGACAAGTGATGCATGATTAGATTAGGGTCTAATCTTGGCATGTATGAATATTTCCATGAAAAGTTTATCTTTTTGCTCCGGAAGAATGTAATGAATTCCTCTCTTTCTACCTCGGACAATGATTATGCCAAATGAATGATCTGAGGCTCATCTTCTATACCCCAGTTGATTGGTTGAGTTAGTTCAATAAGCATAGATGATCATTCCTGAAAATGACTTGGAAGCATATCAAGTATCTCATCCTTAGGTGCCTTAGAGAGGTTTTCACCGTTGGATACATCTTTTATTTTGACTTTTTTAGGCTCTGACACTGCCACAACGTGGTTTTCACCATCAGAGCGCCTATTTTTTCTTCTTTTGATTTTGTGACTAAGATACTTGATATCAGCCTCAGTCATGTTGACACTTTCTTCACTAGTGGAGGACATTACAGGTTCGATAGTGTGGAGGTAACAGGAAAGAGTGTAATCATTCTAGAATGTAAGGACTTCATTAGATGGGGAGGGAGAGTTCCAGTCTATAAGCTTAAGATGGCGGAGTGAAAGAGAAGTGACAGGTTGAAGTGCCTTCATGGTATAATCATCAAAAAAAAGGATGAGCAAGTTGAGACCTGTTGTGACGTCTTCACACCATCGCCCCATTGCAAATGGGGACCCCCTCTTTTGCAAGCAGTAGGAGTAGTGGTCTTAGGTAGTCCTTGTTGGTGACAGTTTTCAAGCCCCTTAGTCTAGCGAGTGAAGTTTGAGGGTTGGTTTTGGGCAATTTTGGCCTGCTGAGAAGTCATGTATGTCTGAAACATGGGCAAGAGTTGTGTTAAATATTTCAGGAATATGGGATAAAACCAAAGGATTCGTGATGAAACAAGTCTAAACCCTCTGAGAATCCTTGTTCCAGCTTCAATTCGATCTTAGAAAGTTGAAATAGATTGCGAGAGGTAGCCTTGCTGAAGGCGTGCTGAATCCTGAAATTTGGCTAAGTCCTGAAATATTTTAAAAAAACCCAAAATCTATAATCTGCACCTTAACTCCTATGAAGCTGAAACCTATCTCAAACATCCTGGAAGGTATTTATACAAATATAACTTAAAGTTTAAGAAATTAAAAGTATGTGACTTATACTTAGCTAAGTATGGAAGTGCCAGTCGACTGTGTCCAAGGTCTGGGCGGATTCCGCCCTCCCCTTGGACAGGATGTCCATGGTGCCTCTGATTTCTGCCAGCATGTCCATCCTACCTCCAAATTCTGCCAGGCCCTATGGGCTCTCAAACTTGGTCTCGTGGCAAGGTGATTAGGTTAAAGGGTCTTGGAAGTGATGTTGAAGTGTTTGAAATGGATTTCGGAATTTTTGAGATTGATGGACATGGACCATGTCCAAGGTGCTGGCAGATTCCGCCAGCCCCTTGGACACCCTGTCCATGGTGTCTCATAATTCCACCATGGATTTTAGATGGCTTCCTTTGGCAAGTAGTGAGGAGGTGTATGCTGGAATGCTAAGGAAGAAGTTTGGTGTTTGAGGGAGGGTGTTTTGTGTGAAGTTGAAACTTGGAACCAAGACATGGAC
>MU223398.1:1634483-1694507 GCA_018584345.1 Thuja plicata
GAGAAAGGTGCATGACTGATCTGATTCAGTCATGGAGAGTAAGATGAGATGAGGAGTGAAACTTTTCAGTGGGTAGGGAACCTAGGAAAGAGGGAATAGGATAGTCCTTCTGGTTAGGGTCTGAGAGAAGCCCTAAGAGACTCAAGGGTGAGTCTAGAGAGTCCTGAATTGAATAGGATTTCTGGTGAGATTCCTAGAAAAGAGTAGGAGTCTCAGAGAGAAAGGTGAACTCCCCATCAGATGGTTTGGAGAGCTAAAACCTTGAAAATCCTATAGGTCTTGGAAAATGGTATCTGAATCTTGAGTTTTTTTTTAGGGTTGTGTGGAATATTTTATCAAGCATCTAGAAAAACCCTCTAGATAGGGATAATAGAGAATTAGGCCTAATAGGACCTAAACCATAGCAAATTTGGAACTCAATTAATTTGGGATTGAAGACCCACTAAAATGGGATTAGTGAGATGTCAATTAGGTATCTTAATGAGAAACATGACCTTAAGAATTTAGGGGATTCTAGGAGTGGATTAGGATCTCAAGTAGACTTGGACAAGTGGAGTCCATAGTTGAGCAAGTAAAAACCAAACCTTGGAACTCTTACACCATTCATCTGGAAATCAAGAAATCTCATATCCATTTTGATTCGAAGGGGGCATAATAAATCATTCTTAATCAAGTGATCATGTTAGTAAATGATTTCAATAATTGGGACATTATCAAATTCAGATTCAACTCTGCAAGCGATGAAGTTATCAATCAAATAAAATTTCCAATAGCTAGGAGAATCTTCATCAGACATCATATCAAGTTGACAGTCCTAAATCAAAAAATTAGCTAATCTCAGAATGAGTGATTTTATCACTTCACATCAAATTACTCGCTCTTATCAGAATTCAAGTTTTTAACATTAGTGGAGATATCAATTTCAACGCACCGCATCAAATTGGTATTCTCTTCATTGGAACATCATGAGATAAGTGACTTTTTCAGGATCCATATCAAGTTAGTTACCTCAATTAAATTCTCAATAGTGATCGATTTCAATGATTCACATCAAATCGATCATTTGATCAAATCTTTTCTAGAATCAATTTCATTGCATCACATCAAACTAGTTTTCTGGTCAATCTTTCTGAATCAGCTCTTGAAAGATAGCAGTTTCATCACTTCACATCAAACTGAGTATTTGATCAAGATTTTAGACATCTCTGTAATGGTAATCAATTTCATCGCTTCACATCAAATTGATTAGGTGTTCTTATCCTCAATAATAGGTAGGTAATCAATTTCATCACTTCACATCAAATTGATTATTTTGGTCTCAATCTATCAACTAACATCAAAACAAGCTGGGGAATCAATTTCATCACACCACATAAAATTGATTCTCTGGTCATCACATTTGTTTCATCAAGCAATATAGAATCTCCAGCAACTTCAATCGCTTTTCATTCAATCAAGTTCAAAATCAATTTCTAATCGAGAATAGTTTCATCGCTTCATATCCATCTATTTAATCGCTATTTCTTTGAATTAACATGCTGATCGCACATCATTTCAAAGAGGGGCAAATGTAATCACCTGAAAATGGTCTGATGAACTCAGAAGCCCTAATCTGAAATCAAGGCCCCTAAGTCCTAATCAAGAATTTTGATTCAAAGATAATCACAATTATATAATTGAACTAGATCAGTTTAAGTATATAATTCATCAAAAATCAAGAATCCAAGATCACTCACCAAGAGGCATTAATTCATCAATTAATCTTGGTCATTAAACCAAATCAAAATAAAAATATGTGGGTAAGGATTTTAATTAAAAGGAATTAATTAAATCAAAACATTAATATTCCTTCAACTTGCCTCAAAAGTCAAACCTCCAACAAATAAGAGGTAATCACATGGATCAATTGATCTTTGATCTTAGGCATCCCTCATGGATGCATCTCAACCGTCAAATTCAAATTTGAATTTGAAGCCTTTTCCCTCAAAGAAAAATCTATATAATGCAACCATTCTAGCTCATTTCATATAGGTGAATATTTCATTTTAGCATCAAATTAATGTCAATTTCATACTAGCATAATCTAGTTCATTTGTTCTTAATCTAAATAGTTTTAATTTCATGCATTTGATCATAAATGAAGCACAATTGAACATCTTTTCATGCATTTTAGGAATTTTCATATGAAATATTCCATCCTAGATTGTCTATTTTCTAATAATTCGTTCTTAGTCTAATAAAATTTTATGAAATTCTTGTAAATCTTCTAGCTAGGAAGCAATAGGACGTTGTTGACATTTTTATTGGTTTAATTTGGTTAAATTTGATGCTAACATGTTGATATAAATTTGTATTGAGTGGTTGTGTACAACATTATTGTAGGTACAACATTTACACATCATAGTGGTTTAGTAAAAATATATGCTAACTGATTAGAAGAAGGAACATATTCCAAAACCACATTACCGTTCAACACATGTTCTCTAAGAAAATGAAAATGAATATCAATGTGCTTAGTGAGAAAGTGAATGACTAGATTTTTTGAAATGCTAATGGTGCTGGTGTTATCACAAAAATTAGAGGCTGGTTTAGAAACATTCACTTTCATATCAGACAATGTTTGCACCATCCAAAGAACTTGTTGACAACAAGAACACACAACAACATATTTTTCCTCGACTGTGGAGAGTGTGGTAGTTTTCTGCTTGCTATGCCAACATACTAGCTTATTCCCCATGAGGAATGCTTCTCCATAAGTACTCTTCCTATCAACAAGGCATCCTCCCCAATATAAGTTAGTATAAGTAGTAAGAGTAAAAGTATCATTCCTGGGGTACCAAAAACCATAATCCAAGGTTCCCTTAATGTATCTAAATATTCCTTCACCAACATTAATATGAGATTATTTAGGTGAGGATTGAAACCAAGAAACAAGACACATAGCCTATATTACATCAGGACTTGAAGTTGTAAGGAAAAACAAGCTTCCAATCATGGATCTATACCTCGTTTGGTCTGCATCAGAAGAATCATCTATCTTAGTAAGTTTGCAACCAATTATCATTGGTGTTCACATTAGTTTATATTATTCCATGTGACAATTATTTAGCATCTATTTGGAATAATTTTTTGGTGCTAAGAAGACTCCTTTTTCCAATTATGAAATCTGTAACCCAATAAAATAAGAAACTCTCCAAGGATTGACATTTCAAATTCAGATTGCATTAGTTGAGAGAAATTTTGAGTAGATTCATGATCATTAGAACCAAACACAATATCATCAACATACACAAGTATCACAAGAACATCTTCACCTTCAACCTTGACATATAAATTGCTGTCAACTCCACTGTTAGTAATAATTGAGGGGGGGGGGGTGAATCAGTGGCCTCAAAAATTAATCCTTAAATTAACCCTTACAACTTATAACCACAAATTATGCCTCTAGTTATCTTCTATCCTACAAGATGAATGCCTTGAATTACTTATATCAATTTACTAATTATCAGATTACTTTGTAAATCTCTCTTCTGTATGATTACCGATAAGAAGTCAACTATTTACCAAAGCACAATAAATATGAAAAGTATACCGATAAATCCAGAATATCATATGTCAAATGTAAACCAATAAAGTAATAAAACATAAACACATAACACATGGATTTTTAACATGGAAACCCTGTTAAGGGAAAAACCACTGGGACCGGTACCCCAAATTTTCACTCTTCTGAAGTGAGCTCTGTTAGGATCCAACCTTGTTAAAGGTTACAAACACACTGTTAGGTGTGACCTTGTTAGAGGATTTAAAAGATAGTTTTTCACCTAGTATCTGGCATCTATTTCTACCATCCTTGATCAAACTCTCACTTGGCCTGTCAATAGGTATCGGGCATATCCAATGCTACTTTCATGATCAAAATTTTTGATACTCCTTGGGATGTATCTCAATTAAAAAATACTTTTAATTCCTACTTGGTTAAGAGACCTGATGCTTCAATGGTTAAATTGAAACATTAATGATCTATTCATTCATACAACTTAATTGCAGATTTTTAGATCTATTGTAAGTGCATTACCTCTCTGATCCATATAATCAATTCTATACCTTTTCTCCACACTATTATTCTCTGTGATGCTGTCTCACTATTTGTCAGTGTCTACAGAATCTAGCTCTTTCCTTAGCTTGATTGATCAGGATAGAATGAAGACTTTCTTCTCCTTCAGATTTTCTTTAGTATCTTTCCTCTTCTCTTTTTCACCCCACACACCAATTCGTAATGAATTGGGTTTGTCTCTTTATAGACATGTTTTACCTTTTCTTGAATTTCTTGATTCTTGGCATGATCCACAATTCTCACCAATTAGATTTAAAGAAAACTCCAGTTTTATCTTAAAAATATCTTTTTGCCAACTGGACAAATCAACTTTAAAAAAATTACTTATCCTCGACTTTATATGGATGATTAAAACAATGATAAGTATCAGTTAAGTCTATCTTTAGCTTCTTAACAGCTAAGCATTTTGTCATTTTCTAAACTCTTTGTTCTATCACTCAAAACTCCAATTAGTCATCGGTGATAATTGACTATTCTGTCAGTGTGACTTCAGTTGTCATCAGGATCTCCATCCTTGTCTTTTTCATTGGGCAACACTATAATTCTGTCTGTCGGGTTACACTGTGTTTTTCTCATTGGGAAACATTTTGACTTTGCTCATCGGTAATGCTGTGCATTTACTTGTTGGGTAACACTGTGACTTTTCTCTTTATCTTTGACCGTCGACGTGAGGGGGGGGTTAATTAGTGGCCTCAAAAATTAATCCTTAAATTAACCCTTACAACTTATAACCACAAATTATGCCTCTAGTTATCTTCTGTCCTACAAGATGAATGCCTTGAATTAATTATATCAATTTACTAATTGTTAGATTACTTTGTAAATCGTTGTTCTGTATGATTACCGATAAGCAGTCAACTATTTACCAAAGCACAGTAAATATGTAGAGTATACCGATAAATCCAGAATATCATATGTGAAATGTAAACCAATAAAGTAATAAAACATAAACACATAACACATGGATTTTTAACGTGGAAACCCTGTTAAGGGAAAAACCACTGGGACCGGTACCCCAAATTTTCACTCTTCTAAAGTGAGCTCTATTAGGATCCAACCTTGTTAAAGATTACAAACACACTATTAGGTGTGACCTTGTTAGAGGATTTAAAAGATAGTTTTTCACCTAGTATCTGGCATCTATTGCTACCATCCTTGATCAAACTCTCACTTGGCCTGTCAATAGGTATCGGGCATATCCAATGCTACTTTCATGATCAAAATTTTTGATACTCCTTGGGATGTATCTCAATTACAAAATAATTTTAATTCCTACTCGGTTAAGAGACCTGATGCTTCAATGGTTAAACTGAAACATTAATGATATGTTCATTCATACAACTTAATTGAAAATTTTTAGATCTATTGTAAGTGCATTACCTCTCTAATCAATATAATCAATTCCATACCTTTTCTCCACACTATTATTCTCTATGATGCTATCTCACTGTTTTTCAGTGTCTGCAGAATCTAGCTCTTTCCTTAGCTTGATTGATCAGGACAGAATGAAGAATTTCTTCTCCTTCAGATTTTCTTTAGTATCTTTCCTCTTCTCTTTTTCACCCCACACACCAATTCATAATGAATTGGGTTTGTCTCTTTATAGACATGTTTTACCTTTTCTTGAATTTCTTGATTCTTGGCATGATCCACAATTCTCACTAATTAGATTTAAAGAAAACTCTAGTTTTATCTTAAAAATATCTTTTTGCCAATTGGACAAATCAGCTTTAAGAAAATTACTTATCCTCAACTTTATATGGATGATTAAAACAATGATAAGTATCAGTTAAGTCTATCTTTAGCTTCTTAACAGCTAAGCATTTTGTCATTTTCTAAACTCTTTTTTCTATCGGTCAACACTCCAATTAGTCATCGGTGATAACTGACTATTCTGTCAGTGTGACTTCATTTGTCATTAGGATCTCCGTCCTTGTCTTTTTCATTGGGCAACACTGTAATTCTGTCTATCGGGTTACACTGTGTTTTGCTCATTGGGCAAAATTTTGACTTTGCTCATCGGTAATGCTGTGCATTTACTACTCGGGTAACACTGTGACTTTTCTCTTTATCTCTGACCGTCTGCGTGCACTCCGTCGATGTATACAGTCACTTAGTGAATACTTGACTTATATGCATTACTGATTGCATAGCATTGATTCATCAATTCTTTGAAGTCTTTATAGTATTTCCATGAGCACATAGATTATATCAAGTTGACATCAATGAAAATATAATATTAATTGATTTAATGCCTTGCATGACCATCAACTTAACATCTTCAAACATTCAATTAGTTACATGTCATCAATCTCTCTGTTTGGCATTGATGGCAACATACTACATTATCATACTATACTATTACTAATACAATATGAAATATATAGTTTCATCAAGCTTTCCTAATGTAACTATTACAAATGTCTGGCTTTCAGTAAGCTCAAATAGCTTTGATTTGATTCTTGCAGCTTTCTGCCTGTCTTCAATCCCTTCACTAGATAGATGTAGAATCTTTCTTTCTCTGATGTGATATGTTTTTCTTCTATGTCAAATTCTCTCCCTTTGACTGTTCTCCTTTCTTGTGATGTCTCTTGTCAGCAATTCTTTCTCTTTGTGTGTACTCTCCCTTTCTTGTTACATTTCTCCCTTTGGGTACTTTGATGGATATAATCTCTCCCTGAGATGATAATGGATATAATCTCTCCCTTTATTAGTATGAAAATGAGATATCTCTCTCCCTTTGACAACAATGCCAAACAAACATATTTACCAAATGGATCCTTTCTATCCATAATATATTCTTTTAATTTTCCAATCTATCGGTAATAATTCTGGTGCTTGGAGTAGATAAATACCTTGTTGTGTATAGATGTATCTTTGAAGTCCATCTCTCTGCTTGCATCAACATGAATGATATTATGATAATATATAGGCTGATGCAACCTTCTAGTTAGCTTACTGACCAATAGACAAGGGTCTGACCCCTAGCCTCTTTCTCAAGTATTCAAATGCATCCTTGGGCAGTGGCTTGGTGAACATATCGACCAATTGTTCCTTTGATTGTACATACTCAAGTATTACCTCCTTTTCTTGAACTTGTTCTCTTAAATAATGATACTTGATGGCAATATGCTTTATTTTACCATGCATGACTAGATTCTTTGAAATGTTTATTGAACTTGTATTATCACAATAGCTAATTACTGGTTCAAGAATTTTTATATGCATGCCTTCCAGTAACTGTTTGATCCATGCAATATTTGAGCAGTTTGTAGCAACACCAACATACTCTACTTTTGCAGTAGACTGAGATATGCATCCTTGCTTCTTTCCAATCCATGTGACAAGTCTATCACCCATAAAGAATGCTCCTCCAGTTGTTCTCTTCCATTCATCAATATTTCCAGCCCAATCAGCGTCGGTAAAGACCTTAAGTTCAAATTTTCCTTCTCCTCTATACCATAAGCCATAGTCCTGGGTATTCTTCAAATATTTTAGAATTCTTTTCACAGTAGTCATCTGTGATTCTCTAGGATTAGCAGAAAATCTTGCAACTATTCCTACTGCATGTGCAATATCTGGTCTAGTGTGTACAACATACATGAGTTTTCCAGTCATTGATCTATACAAAGTCTAATTTACCTCTGACGACTTGTCCTGCTTTGTCAGCTTACATCTAGTTTCCATCGGTGTTCCAACTAGTTTGGACTTGTCCATTTTGAATATTTTCAGTACTTCTTTGATGTATTTGGATTGTGTAATAAAAATACCTTCATCTTGTTGCATGATTTGTAGACCAAGAAAGAACTTGATCTCTCCAAACATAGACCTCTCAAAATCTTTTCTCATTTCATTTGCAAATGATTTGCATAGCATATCATTGCCTCCAAATATGATGTCATCAACAAATATCTTAGAAATCAAAATGTTAGCATCAATATCTTCCTTAAACTAAAGATTATTGTTTTCACTAGTCCTTAAAAATCCAATACTTATAAGATAGGAATGAAGTCTTTCATACCTGGCTTGGGGTGCTTGTTTCAATCCATACAGGGCTTTGTGTAGTCTACATACCATGTCCCTCTTGTCTGGATCAACAAACCCTTCTGGTTGTTCAATGTATACCTCTATTCCTTTTAGAAATGCAGACTTGACATCCATTTGATATACCTTGAATCCTTTACATGCAACATAAGCAAGTAATATTCTTACTCCTTCTAGCCTAGAAACAGGTACAAAGGTCTCTCCATAGTCAATCCCTTCTTCTTCTGCATACCCCTTGCATACTAGTCTTGCTTTATTTTTGGTGACTTCTCCATTCTCATTCAGTTTATTCCTGAATATCCATTTTTTACCGATGACATTCTTGTCATCTAGTCTTGGTACAAGTGTCCATGTCTTTTTTTTCTCTATCTTCTCAATCTCTTCATTCATAGTACTTATCCATTCATCATTATCAAGTGCAACATTGACAGATTTTGGCTCATAATCACAAATAAGACATCTTATATTTAGAGACTTACTCCTGGTTCTCATACCAGCCTTCTTGTCTCCAACGATCTGGTTCTATGGATGGTTCTTCTTGACGTATCTGGAAAGTATAGGTTCAGCTCTTTTTCTATCATCTCGATCATCATTATGTCCTTCATTTTGTTCTCCATCACTTTGTGCATCATCTTGAGCAATATTCTGATCATCGGTAATTTTAGCTTGATGCTCGGGTGCAATGATCTATTGCTCAGGAGCTCTATATTGTTGGTCAGGTAGAGCGTCTAGTTCCTCATTGTAAGAAAACCTATTGTAGTCCTCTGGTTCTTTAGTGCTTTCCTTTTCATTCTTCTATGCAAATTCATCTATCTTTACATTTGCTCTTTCGACAATTTTGTTAGAGGCTTTATTAAGACATTTATAAGCCTTGCTTTTGGTGGAATACCCTAGAAAGATTCCTTCATCACTCTTGGAGTCAATTTTTCCATTTCTATCATCTTTTAAGATATAACACTAACTGCCAAAATTTTTGAAATAACTTACATTGGGTCTGTATCCATACCAAAGCTCATAAGGTATCTTTTTGGTGTTGTTCTTTAATTGTACTCTATTCAATGTGTAAAAAATAGTACTTACAACTTCTCTCTAGAAGATTTGGGTGATTCCTTTCTCTATCATCAGTGTCCTTGCACAATCAACTATGGATATGTTTATTCTTTCAACAATTCTATTTTTCTATGGTGTTCTTGGTGTAGAGATCTGTCTTTTGATTCCATGCTCATTACAAAAGTTTGTGAATTGTTCTAAAATAAATTCCCCTCCTCTATCTAATCTTAAGCATTTCAATTCGTTACCACTTTGTTTCTCAAACATTGCCTTATACCATTTAAACATTTTAAATACTTCTGATTTATCTTTTAGAAACATGACTATCATCATTCTAGAGTAATCATCAACAAAGAGAATAAAATATCTATCTCCATAATAACTCTTTGTCCTCATAGGTCCACATAAATCAGTATAGACTAATTCTAGAATGGCATCATATGTATGTGTTTTTATTTTGAAACTAGACTTTGTCATCTTACCTTTTTGACAATTCTTACTCGTGATGTTGTCGGGCTTGGTCATCGTCAATAAGCCTCTGACATTTCTCTTTTTGCTAATCTTTATCATGTTGTCAAAGTTCACATGACACAATATTTTGTGCCAAAACTATATGTCTTCATTTTTAGAAATCAAACAAGTGGTGTCAATATCATTAAGATAGAATAAGTTACCTTTTGTCTGCTCATCGGTACCAATCAAATTTTCTGATTTATTGAAGATTTTTGCCTTCTTATTTTCAAATGCTACTCTATGACCTGAATTATTCAACTGAGAAACACTCAATAGATTATAATTCAATCCATTTACCCAATAATATTTTTCACATTTTATCTGGTTATTCAACATTATGGTTCCTCTACCTTCGACTGGACAAGGTGTGTCATTACCCATTCTTACTGAACCACCTTTATAGTATTCAAACGTCTCAAACTTTTGCTTGTCACCGGTCATATGGTGAGTGCAGCCACTATCTAGACATCATTTTTACTAACTTTAGATATGAGTGAAGTTTCTACATACCTTTCTTCATCATCATCTAAATCATCATTTACTTCTATAAACACCATCTCGATGTCTTCGTCAGATTTGGTGTCAGTATCATCATCTTTTCATTTTGCTAGGTAACTGGCCTTCTTTCCTTTGTCCTTGTAGTCTCAGGTATCTTTTCTTTCTAATTGTTGGTAGCTTCTGTAATCACCTTTGTCAGACTTCTTTTCAAATGATCTGTCATTACTTTTGTCATCTTTTCTTCTCTTAGAACATCTTGCAACAAAATGTCCAATCTCTTTACAATTAAAAAAAACAAGTGATAATTTACCTTTGTCTCTCTTCATTCTTGTAGCCATAAGTGCTTCAATTTCATCAAGATCTTCTTCTTCATTTTCACTATCACTATCTTTTCTCGTAGTGTGTTTATGACTTGATTTACTTATTCTCATAAAAGTTTTGAATGCAGACTCTATGTTTGGTTAGACACTATTATCAAAGTTATTCATTTCAAATGAAATCAGTCTTCCAATCAAACTGTCTAGAGTAACAATGATATTTTCTACTGCTCTCATTTCTTGAATGGCGGATACTCTAATAGCATAATTAGGTAGTAAGGTTCTTAGAATTTTACTTACCACTATATCTTCTTCTACTACACCTCCAATTCCTTGGATAGCATTGAATACCTCTTTGATTCTTGTGCTGTACTATGTGATGTTTTCACCTTTTTTCATTTTGAGATCATCAAAATTCCCTCTAAGGCTTTCTTCCTTGGCTCTCAAAACACTTTTTTCACCACCATGTACAAGCATCAATTTGTCCCACATCTGCTTTACAGTCTTGCACATTTTGACATCTTCAAATTCAACATCAGAGAGTGAGGAAGCAAGTTCTATCATCATGCAATTGTGCTCATGCTTCTCTCTCATTCGTTCAACTATTGGTGCTCCTATGGGCAACACATATTCAGTATCTAAGTATTGACTAACATCATTTCCAATACCTGATAAGTGGAGTCTTATTCTACTCTGCCATGAAGCAAAATAATCTTTGTTCAACTTGGGCACATCTTGTTTGTTAATCTTGTGATCTTTAGCTTAGGCCTTGAAACCTTCCTTTTAAGCACACAAGATATGATACCAATTGTTAGTAATAACTGAGAGTGGTGGGGGGGGGGGGGGGCGAATNGGGGGGGGGGGGGGGGGGTCGAATCAGTGCCCTCAAAAATTAATCCTTAAATCAACCCTTACAACTTATAACCACACATTATGCCTCTAGTTATATTTTTTCCTACAAGATGAATGCCTTGAATTACTTATATCAATTTACTACTATTCAGATTTCTTTGTAAGTGTCTCTTATCTATGATTACCGATAAGAAGTCAACTATTTACCGAAACACAGTAAATATGCAGAGTATACTGATAAATCCAGAATATCGTATGTGAAATGTAAAGTAGTAAAGTAATAAAACATAAACACATAACACATGGATTTTTAACATGGAAACCCTATTAAGGGAAAAACCACTAGGACCGGTACCCCAAATTTTCACTCTTCTAAAGTGAGCTTTGTTAGGAGACAACCTTGTTAAAGGTTACAAATACACTATTAGGTGTGACCTTGTTAGAGGATTTAAAAGATAGTTTGTCACCTAGTATCTGGCATCTAATGCTACCATCCTTGATCAAACTCTCACTTGGCCTGTCAATAGGTATTGGGCATATCCAATGCAACTTTCATGATCAAAATTTTTGATACTCCTTGGGATGTATCTCAATTACAAAAGACTTTTAAGTCCTACTTGGTTAAGAGACTTGATGCTTCAATGGTTAAACTAAAACATTAATGATCTGTTCATTCATACAACTTAATTACAGATTTTCAGATCTATTGTAAGTGCATTACCTCTCTGAATAATATAATCATTTCTATACCTTTTCTCCAGACTGTTCTACTCTATGATGCTGTCTCACTGTTCGTCAGTTTCTGCAGAATCTAGCTCTTTCCTTAGCTTGAATGATCAAGATTGAATGAAGACTTTCTTCTCCTTTAGATTTTCTTTAGCATCTTTCCTCTTCTCTTTTTCACCCCACACACCAATTCGTAATGAATTGGGTTTGTCTCTTTATAGACATGTTTTAACTTTTCTTGACTTTCTTGATTCTTGATGTGATCCACAATTCTTGCCAATCAGATTTAAAGCAAACTCCAATTTTATCTTAAAAAGATATTTTTTCCAAATGGAAAAATCAGCTTTAAAACAATTACTTATCCTTGTCTTTATCTAGATGATTAAAACAATGATAAGTATCAGTTAAGTCTATCTTTAGCTTCTTAACAACTAAGCATTTTTTTGTTTTCTGAACTCTCTGTTATGTCAGTCAACACTCCAGTTAGTCATCGGTGATAACTGACTGTTCCATTGGTCTGACTTTAGTTTTCATCAGGATCTCCGTCCTTGTCTTTTTTTTTCGGGCAACACTGTAATTCTGTCCATCGGGTTACACTGTGTTTTGCTTGTCGGGCAACATTGTGACTTTTATCATCGGTAATGCTGTGATTACTCATCGGGTAACACTATGAATTTTCTCTTTATCTCTGACCGTCAGCATGCACTCCATCGGTGTATATATTCACTTAGTGAATACTTGACTTATATGCATTACTGATAGCATAGCCTTGATTCATCAATTCTTTGAAGTCTTTGCAGTATTTCCATGACCATACAGATTATATCAAGTTGACATCAATGACAATACAATACATTAACTGATTTAATTCCTTGCATGACCATCAACTTAACATCTTCAAACATTCAATTAGATACATGTCATCATCCACCTCTTCTAAAACCATTTGTGACAAGATACATGTCCAACCTTAAGTGCCAGGCTCTAGGAGCCTTCTTTAAACTATAGAGCACCTTCTTTATCATGTAGACATGATTAGAATAGTATTTGTTATGAAATCCTTCAAGTTTTTACATGTACACCTCATCATAAAGGTAACTATTTAAAAATATTGTTTTAACATCCATTAGATACATTTTTAATCCTTTATAAGCTAAAAATATTAGAAAGATTCTCATAGCCTCAAGCCTAGCAATAGGTGCAAAAGTTTTTCCAAAATCAACACCTTCTATTTGAGAATAGCCCTTACAAACTAATCTATCTTTGTTCCTTTTTATCTTTTCATTCTCATCTAATTTTTTTCTAAAGACCCATTTGGAACCTATTACATTTTTATCATCAGGTCTAGGTACTAATTCCCACATTTTATTCTTTTAAATCTTCCCTAGTTCCTCTTCCATGGCCTTAATCCAAAGCTCATCTTTGCTAGCTTAAACATATGTCTTGGGTTTTATTTCAAATAATAAACATAGATTCTCTTGCTCACCTAATTTTGGAGCTCTTTTATTTTTTATATACCTACTCCTTTGTTTCCAATGATATGATCTTGTGGATTGTATTTAGTTAGAATCTTTGCTGCAGATTTAGTTCCTTTCATTTCTATACCAGGAACAACTTGTTTTGTTTCTTCCAATTACTCATTTGTTAATTTTTATTCCTTATCATCCTGTTCTGATTCTCTTTTAGATTCTAATTTAACATCCCCTTTTTTTTTAGTTTCTCTAACAAAAGGATCACCAACGTTCACTTCTTGTTTATCCTACACTATTTCATTCACTTTAACATGCACACTTTCAACAATCTTATTTATCATGTTGTTGAAACATTTGTAAACCTTACTTTGTGCGGAGTAACCTAGGAATATTCCTTCATCATAACTTGCAAGATTATCTTTAGAGTTTTTAATAAAGAATTTTGTACCAAACATAAAGTGTTTAATGGATGCAAGATGACCTTACCATAACTCATATGGAGTGTATTTGGTTTTTACTTGGATTTGCGTTCTATTCAAAGTATATATAGTTGTATGAATAACCTCCAAATATATATCTGGTAACTTTTCCTCATTCAACATAGCTCTTTCCATCCCTTTCATAGTTTTGTTCTTTCTCTCTACAAATCCATTCCATTTAGGAGTTCTTGCAGCAACATAATGCCTTTTGCTACCATCATGCCCACAATGGTTCATAAACTTATCCAAAATGTACTCACCACCTTTATTAGGTTTTAGTAATTTAATCTTCATATCTGATTCATTCTCCACCATTTTCCTAAATAACTTAAACTTGTTATAAGCCTCAAAATTGTGTTTCAAAAATGTTACCCATCCCGGTGTAATCATCTACAAACAACATAAAGTACTTATCTCCATTAATTGAAATTGTCCTTGTATGACCACATAAATGAGTATGTACAAGTTGTAAGGGTTTAGAAGATGAATGTTACTTTTAAGAAAAAATGATTTTAGTTTGTTTACCATGTTGACATTCTTCACAAAAGCTATTTTAAGGTTTTCCTATGAATTCCATACCTCTTACATTGTGTTTCTTACTTACCTTCACCTGGTTGTCAAAATTTAAGTGTTCAAGCCTCTTGTTCCATAAACAACCTTCAAAAACATGACTCATAAGACAAATAGTATCATCACCATTAGTATTTGTGACATCTCTCAGTTTATAAACATTTCCTTTAGATCTTTTACCTTCAACCACCAACTTTCCTAATTTCAATTTTATCTGACACCCATGATCATCAAATAGAATTTCATATTCATTATTAAAAATTTGACTTATACTCAAGAGATTATATTTTATCCCTTCTAAAAAATATAGATTATGAATAGGCATGTTTTTTAGGAATAGTCCCAAGAGATAACTGAGAGGGGGGAGAGGGGGCGGGCGGGGGGTGAATCAGTTATCTACAAGATTCAATTCTTTTCAATTAAGTACAAAATAACTTTAAACATAAACTCAACAAGATAACACAAAATTGAACAACACAATTTTGGTAACGGGGAAAACTAAATTAGGTAAAAACCCCGGTGGCAATTAGCACCCACAAATAACTATACTAGTTTATAATGATCCTTGTTAGAAGATCTTGCAACCTTGTTAGGAGTTGATCTTTACAATACAATAAGTACAGAGACTTGGTCAAAGGTCGAACCCTGTTAGGAGTCTTTTAAAAATAACCCTGTTAGGGGTGAGGACACACTGTCCAAGAGCTCACTACTCAAATGGTGAAGGCTGCAACCTTCTGTAAGGTAGATATACACTATATATGATAATGAACTATTTGAGTAGACCTGCTATCTTGATCAGTTCCAGTGAATTGTAATATTCTTTTGCTTCTTCACATAGATCTTCAATTGATGAATGATGTAGCTTTACTATCTAACTTTCTGCTCTGCTCTATCTTTTCTTTTTCACTCCATTTTCACACTTTGCAATCATATTTGAACTGCTACATGTATATTCCCCAAGGATAAGGTCACGACGACTATAGGAAACACTTTAGCAACTTCCTTGTCAGCTTAACTAAGCACGCAATCAAAGTTAGGACCGCACAACTCCAAATGAATGGATGCATCATTTCACATAGTCGTCTCTACCAAATTAACTCAAACATCATGGTTCTGTTAAAACACATTTAGTGCCTTTGGATAATAATCATTAACTCATAAATAAACATGAATACAAACATGCATATCTCAAAGATAGGCGCAACTCAAGAAATAATGTAAATACGTTGGCTCTTAACAGATAATCTCCTGAAACTTTAACTGCCAAAATAGATTAGCATAACTCAACTAAAAATACATATCTGAATCTGTGTGTATGAACATGGCATCAAGAACATGTCTACAACATAGATGTAAATGCGCAAGGCTCCAGAATATCTGTACTGATAATTAAATACAGGACACTGCTATATATTATATGTTGTCATCAATGAAAAACATACAATCAACTATTTTCTAAGAAGAAAATCTCCAACAATATCCCCATTTGACATTGATGGAAACATATGATATGAAAAATACCATCAACCCAAAGTATCCTCTTTCTTTTTACAATCTTCTCAATATCCTCATCAAAAGTTCTTCTTAACTCCTGCACCTCTTTTTACTGCATTTTTCATTACTGAATACTCCCCCATAGTATATGCTCCCCCGTACTATATACTCCCCCTTTGAAATCAATGACAAAGGGTACACAAAATAATTAAGCACATGTACTACTCCAGAAGTAGAGTAGTCAACCATTCATCAATCACCAAGGACTGATGCTCTTGCTGCAAATTCTAATCAGACTCTGGAAAGGGAATTACTCCTAGCTTCTCCCTGAGATTTTCAAAAGTATCTTTTGATAAAGTCTTTGTAAAAATATCTGCTAACTATTCTTTAGTGCTCACATAATCCAACTTTAGTTCTTTGTCTGCAAATTTTTCTCTTAAAAAATGATATTTTATTTCGATGTGTTTTGTCTTTGCATGCATCATAGGGTTCTTTGACATATTGATAGTGCTAGTGTTATCACAGTGAATAATAATAGGATAATCAATCTGAATTCCTAAGTCTTTTATCATCTGTTTGATCCAAACAATTGTAGAACAATTCAATGCTGCTGATACATATCCTGCCTCAGCTGTTGGCTGAGAAATACAATTCTACTTCTTGCTTGTCCAAGTGACCAATCTATCTCCAAGGAATACTTCTCCTCATGAGGTACTCTTTCTATCATCAACACAACCTGCCCAATCAGCATCAGTATACACATGAAGTTGTATATTCTCTGAGTTAGGATACCATAAAACATAGTCTATAGTTCCCTTTAAGTATCTGAATATTCTTTTTATTGCCATTAAGTGGTTTTGTTTAGGTTCAGCTGTAAATCTTCCAACAATGCCAACTGCATTAGAAATATCAGGTCTAGATTGAGTGAGATATATGAGTTTTCCAATCATAGACTTGTATTGTGTCTTGTCAATTGCCATGGAATCATCCTCTTTAGAAATATTTCTTCTTGTTACCATGGGGGTGCTTACTGGTTTGCAATCTTCCATTTTGAAAGTCTTCAATATCTCCTTCACATACTTAGACTGATTTATGAATATGCCTTTGTCAGTTATTTTTAGATTCAACCCCCAAAAAATATTTATAGGTCCAATCATGCTCATTTCAAACTCAGTCTGCATCTCTTTGGTGAATTCTATACGAAGCTTGTCATTACCTCCAAATATAATGTCATCAACAAAGATAGCAACAAGTAGTAGTCCATCAGGTGTCTCTCTTATGAATAAGTTGAAATTTGCTGCTCCCTTTTTTAATCCAATCTTGGTTAAGTAACCATCAAGTCTATCATACCAAGCTCTTGGGGCCTATTGAAGTCCATAAAGGGCTTTCTTTAGTCTGCATACTATGTCTTGTTTGTATGATAAAATAAATCCTTTAGGCTGTTCTATGTAAACTTATTTCTTCAAGTCACTATTCAGAAAAGCTGACTTGACATCCATTTGATATAATTTAAAGTTCTTGAATGTTGCATAGGAAAAAAAAATTTAATAGCTTCCAGTCTTCTCATAGGGGAAAATGTGTCAGTGTATTCTATTCCTTCTCTCTATGCATATCCTTTACATACCAGTCTTGCTTTGTTTCTTACCACTGTACCTTCTTTATTCATCTTGTTTCTGAATATCCACTTTGTTCCAATCACATTTTTGTCACAAGGTCTAGGAACCAATTCCCGTGTATCATTCTTGATTATCTGATCTAATTCTTCTTCCATTGCTTTTTTCCAATCTAAATCATTACATGCATCTTCAACACTTAAGGGTTCAATTTGTGAAAGTAAACATACCTCTTCATCAACTGTTAAACCTTTTGATTTAGATCTTGTCAAAACTCTATTGTTCTGATCTCCAATGATATCATCTTTTGAATGGTATCTAGATGTGAGTTTTGGAACTTTAGGTGTGACATCTTTATCTTTAATCTGTGATTCCTCTTTTCTTGTTTTAGGGTCATTGCATGATACATCAATACAATCAAACATTTCTTCAATAACTGTTTCCTTACTGCTAGGCATGGGTTCATCTTCAATCATAGGTGCATAATCATAGTATCTTTCTTGAATCATGAACTTCTCATCAATCTTCACATGTGTACTTTCAATTATCTTCTTCAATCTCAAGTTAAAACATCTATATGCTTTTCTTTTAGTAGAGTAACCAAGGAAAATACCTTCATCACTTCTGGCATCAAACTTACCAACACCATCATCTCTCTTGATGTAGCACTTGCTTCCAAAGATTCTGAAGTATTTTACTGTAGGTACATTACCAAACCAAAGTTCATAAGGTGTTTTGTCTACACCTAGCCTTAGTTGTATTCTGTTGATAGTATAGACTGCTATATTTACTGCATCTCTCCAATAGGTGTGCGTAAATTTTCCTTCAATCATGATAGTGCGTGTTGTGTCAAGTATGATCCTATTTCTTCTTTCTGCAATCCCATTCTGTTGAGGGGTTCTAGGAGCACTCAACTTCCTTTTGATCCCATGTTCTTTGCAATACTCATAAAACTAGTCAGAGGTGAATTCTCCTCCTCTATCTGATCTCAGACACTTTAGTTTTAATCCAGAATCATTTTCAACTTTAGCTTTGAATATTTTGAACTTCTCAAAAGCTTTAGACTTATCCTTTAAGAACATAACCCACATCATCCTTGAAAATTCATCAATAAACAAAATAAAATACCTTTCTCCATAGTATGATCTTGTTTGGGCAGGACCACATAAGTCTGTATGCACTAGATCTAATTTGTTTTCTGCTGAGTTCTGCTTGCTTCTGAATGAGCTCCTTACATGCTTTCCCATCACACATTCCCTACACATAGTATCAAATAGTCTTGCAATACTAAGAAGGTCTCTTATTGCCTTTACATTGCTTATCTTTACTATGTTGTCAAAATTGATATGACAAAGTCTTTTGTGCCATAGCCAACTGTCATCTACTTTTGCAGCAAAACAACTTACCTCTGAATTGAGCTGAAAGACATTACCTTTAGTATTAGAGCCTGATGCAATCATATCTCCTTGTTTGTTATTAATGATGCAATTGTTGTCTTTGAATTCCAACTGATATCCTTTGTCAAGCAATTTTCCAACACTTAGTAGGCTATGATGTAAACCATCAACATAAAGAACATCATCTATCTTTTTATTTCCATCTAAGGTAATAGAACCTCTACCTATGATAGGTTTGGGAGTGTTATCTCAAAATCTAACCATACCACCTTTGTACTTGTCCATATGTACAAATCTGTCTTTGTCTCCTGTCATGTGATGTGAGCATCCGCTGTCAATGATCCAGTCAGTTATGATGTCTACTTTGGAAACTAATGCTAACTCTTGTGCTTTCTTTTCATCTTTATTTTCCATTTCTTCAAGCATTTTCTCAATATCTTTAATGGCAATGAATCCAATTTCATCTTTTCCTAAGTCATCATCAATTACACCATCCTCAACATGATAACATTCCTTAGTATATTTGGGCTTGTAATCTGATATGTACTTCTTGACTCTTGTAGGACACTTGGATGCAAAATGACCAACTTTGTTGCATGAAAAACATTTGAATGGTAGCTATCCTTTATATTTTCCTTTACCTTTCCTTTCTTTCTTGGCAATCATAGCAATGATTACTTCTAGTTATGTATCCACTTCTTCTTTCTCATTATTAATAGAGCTTCTCAAGGATTTCTTACCATGGACTGAGGCTTTGAAATCTGTTTCACTTTTAGGTTCTGTCTTCAATCTAGATATCTCAAATGCAGATATTTTTCTGATCAAAGTCTCTCTCTTGAAGTCTTTTCAAAATTGCATGGTTTCATCCAAGATGTTTATCTTGCTTTAATAATCTACTGTCAATGTAGTCATCACTTTTTCCATTATGTCTTCCTCTAAAATTTCTCCATCATTGTTTATGATTCCTAAAACTACTTCATTAATCCTCTAATTGTAAGCTCTGATGTTCTCTTTAGGTTGCATCTCTAAGTTGTTATACTTATTTTTCCATGTATTTCTCTGCGCATTCTTTGCTTGAATATCTCCTTCAAACATATCTTCTAAATACTTCCATATGGTGTAGGCTTTGTCTACTTTCTTAATCTCAAAGAATTTATTGTCAGATAATGCACTTATAAGGGCTTCCTTGGCAATTGCATTAGAGGCGAATACATCCTTTTGTTTACTAGTAGCATCATCTTTTGCAAGGTATTTCAGAGAGGGAACAATAACTTCTTGTGTGGCTATTTCAAAAATCTCAAAACCAACACACTGTAGATGTGTTATCATTTTTTTCTTCCAGTCAAGATAATTCTCTCCATCAAATTTAGGACTCTCTTTTCTGAAGTATGTCATCTGATCTACCTTAAGCTATTAAGATTTCTCTCCAAGGTACTTGGCTCTGACACCAATTGTTAGGAAAAGTCCCAAGAGATAACTAAGAGGGGGGGGGGGGGGGGTGAACCAGTTATCTACAAGATTCAATTATTTTCAATTAAGTACATAATAACTTTAAACATAAACTCAACAAGATAACATAGAATTGAACAAAACAATTTTGGTAAAGGGGAAAACCAAATTAGGTAAAAACCTCGGTGGGAATTAGCACCCACAAATAACTATACTATTTTATAATGATCCTTGTTAGAAGATCTTGCAACCCTGTTAGGAGTCTTTTAAAAATAACCCTGTTAGGGGTGAGGACACACTGTCCAAGAGCTCACTACTCAAATGGTGAAGGCTGTAACCTTCTATAAGGAAGATATACACTATATCTGATAATGAACTATTTGAGTAGACCTACTGTCTTGATCAGTTCTAGTGAATTGTAATCTTCTTTTGCTTCTTCACATAGATCTTCAACTAATGAATGATGTAGCTTTACTGTATAAATTTCTTCTCTATCTTTCTTTTTCACTCCATTTTCACACTTAGCAATCATATTTGAACTGCTATATGTATCTTCCCCAAGGATAAGGTCACGACAGCTATAGGAAATACTTCAGCATCTTCCTTGTTGGCTTAACTAAGCACACAATCAAAGTTAGGACCACGCAACTCCAAATGAGTGGACGCGTCATTTCACATAGTCGGCTCTACCAAATTAACTCAAACATCATGCTTCTATTAAAACACATCTAGCACCTTTGGATAATCATCATTAACTCATAACTAAACATGAATACAAACACACATATCCCGAAGATAGGCACAACTCAAGAAACAATGTAAATACATTGGCTCTTAACAGATAATCTCCAGAAACTGTAACTGCCAAAACAGATTAACATAACTCAACTGAAACTGCATATATGAATTTGTGTGTATGAACATGGCATCTAGAACATGTCTACACCATAGATGTAAATGCACAAGGCTCCAGAATAACTGTACTGATAATTGCATACAGGACACTACTGTATATTATATCTTGTCATCAATGAAAAACATACAATCAACTATTTGCCTAGAAGAAAATCTCAAACAATGTTATCACTTATCATTAAAAAGCCTAAATCTTTTATTTGTTTTGAAGAGTCATCACCAAAGATCACATAACCACCTTCATAACTTACTAACTTCGTGAACTTCCTCCTATCTTCTATCATGTGAAAAACCACTATTTATGATCCATAAGTACTTCTTTTGAAAATTTAGAGAAAATTGAACAAACATAGACTTACCAAGATTCTTACCTACTTTAGGTATCCAAACTTTCATTTCTTCAACTTCTAATTTTTCTGATTCTTTATCATTTTTCAGATCAACAATGAACTCATTACTTTGACTTTTCATAAATTTGCAATCTTTCTTGAGACAACCAACATTATTGCACTTAAAAAACCTTAGGACATTCATTCTATGAAAAGGATATCCAAGATTAAATCTAGAATGTCACATCAAAGATACTTTGCAATTGTTCATCCTATGTCCAAATTGATGGAAATAGAAACAACACCCAACAAACGAATAATTAAACCAGATTGGGAACCATTTATAAGAATATGAAGAGCCTATTACCATATTCTTTTGGCTTGTTGTAAACATATTTGGATTTGCATCTTTGGAGGGGAAGGTATGATCAGATTTTGAAGTACGATGAGAGAGATTAATGCTCTTACCTTGTTCCTCAACTTCTGCACTTTTGTTTTCAGATCTAAATATGTCATACAATGATTTATCATCTTTAGTACTAGAAATTTGTCCAACCTTAAAGCTCAAACGATTCATGTCTTTGGATCTTCTTTGTTTTCTCAACATGTCTTCCAAAGTAGCATTTTCATACTTTTCAAGTTTATTCCTATACTTTACAACTTCATCCTCTTGTCTTTGACATTCTTCATCTTTTGAAATCAGATCAAACTTTGTTCCATCCAGAATTGTCTTTTGTTCTTCAAGCTGCATTTTCAAATCAACAACTAGTTATTTCAAGGTTTTGGTTTTACTTGTTAAAATTTATTTGCCTTTCAAGGCTTGTTCTTCTTGGATACACAAGTCTCTTTTCAACCTTTTAATCTTCTTAAGAGCACACAATAATTCACATTCAAGATAAGATTCAACCAATTCTATGTCACTATCCATTTTACTAACAAAATCTTGACTTTCATTAGTGGTTTCAACAACATAAATAAAACTTCACCTTCCTCACAAACATAACTATCATAAATATCAGCAATCAAAATCTTTTTCTTTTTAAATGTCAACTTCCTTCTATTGTTAAATTTATTTTACCTTGATTTTCTTTATTGTCATCATCTTCATTTGAATCACGAAAAGGACATTTTGAAGAAAAGTGTCCTATTTTACCACAATTAAAGCATTTAAAGGGAAATTTACCTTTAGATTTACCTGAGCCCTTTCTAAACCTTCTTGAAAGATGATCTTCTATAACTTCAAGATCTTTGGATTCTAATGATGCTTCTTTAGGCTTATTTTCATTCTTGAATGCTGCTTCTTTTCTTGAAGATTCTTCTTTACCAAACTTTCTCATCTCATATGCAACAAGTGCACCCTGAATATCATCCATAGTATACTTGTTAATGTCTTTTTCTTCTTCTATTGTTGATATCTTTGAATCAAACTTTTTTGCAAAAGACCTTAGTACCTTCTTCACAACATCCTTATCTTTAATTTCTTCTCCGAGTCCTCGTATGCCATTGGCCATTTCATCTACCTTAATTAAATATTATTCTATTTTCTCATCTTCACCCATTTTCAGACTTTCAATTTTTTTTTCTTTAATTTTGTATTTTAGCTTGTTTGAATCTATCATTTCCATGATAAATATTCTTCAACTTATCCCATACTTCTTGAGAGGATTTACAATGCATGACTTTTACAAACACATCTTTGGAAATACTATTCAGGATTGCAAACTTTGCTTTCATGTCAGTTTCATATTCCTTCTTGGAAGCAACATTTGTAGCTAGGGTATTGGGTAGAATGTATCCATTTACAATAGAGGCACATACATCAACACCTATAGACAAAAAATAGGTTTGCATCATGACCTTCCAAAATGCATAGGAAAAACATGAAACATAGGTAGTTTTGATGAATTATCTTGAGCCATTATGAATGAGTATTCCACTATCCAAGATCCACCTAAGGATATTAAACTAAGTATTAGGTACCTTTCTCTAATACCACTTGTTGGAATACTAAATCAACTGAGGTAGGGGGGTGAATCGGTGGTGCATTTTTGAATTAGAAATTTTTTCAACAAATCAAACTTAAAGATGTGTGCAACAATAAAGAAATTAAGCAATTATCAAGAAACACTTCCACAAATATGTTACACCTTTAGAAACACCCACGCCAAGGAACACCAATCCCTTACAATTTAGAAGCATATACTTCATCGAGCACCAACCCCACAATAACATAGAAGCACCCACTTCTAATTAAATACAACAAATAAATTTAGATCATAGAGTTACTCTGTTAAAATACATTTCCTTTTATAATATCTCAGAAGCATACATCTTACTTCTCATTTATCAGACATACTTTCAATCGCTGCTTCAACTTCTGGGATACTTGCATTCACTGCTACAAATTCTAAGCTATTCTATAATATGTTCATTAGTAACATCTACATAAACCTCACAAAATCATCAGAAACATATTCAATATTGTAATCAATCCTTTATTTTCTCTAACAAACACTCTGTATTCAATTTACTTGATGCAGTCAAGCTTAGAGGATCAAATAATGGACTGTCCAAACTTGCAGCCAACAATAAGAATAATAGAAGAAACCACAATAGAATATAATATCAATATATATTATATTCAGATTCAATTACATGGAACATACCGAGCTATAAGGCCTTCTTGGTTACGGCCACATACATCAGAAAATACACCAATATCTATCACAAAAATCTTGTGCAAGCTTCATATCACACCCTTAACTAGCCTAGACCTGTAACAAATAACAATCTGGTACGAAAACTCAAGACATATCTAAAATTGTGCTTGCAAGCCACCAAGAAATATTCTTGTTTCCTAATCCAACAAGCTACTATCCCGCCAAGATATCTTCCACCAAATTCAGATCCACAGACCTTTTACATCAACTCTTCCACTAATTCCCTCTTTGCTACCTCTACTCTACCAACCCCTCTTTTTATACAACACAGCCACAAGTCAGCTTTACAAATAAAATAAATAATCAAAACATAGGTCGACATCAAGAACACAACACCCAATGAGTTTTTCAACAGTCATCTTGCAATGGTCATTAAATCTACCTAGGAGAAAGAACCAATCCAGATTTAGGTCCTCACACCTCCAACAATCAACCTAAATCTTGAGGAATGTGACTCAAATTAAATGAACAAGTCGGCTAGTAGATTTGACCAAATAGAACATAGTCGGTGAGATAAAATACTGAGAAAAACAATTATAGGAACCAAAACCTGTCAGTGAAGCCAAACCAATGCCACTAACCGAGTCTTGTCAGTGAAGAAGGAATAAAAGACGTAAATGAGTTTGTCGGTGAGAAAACACCTTGAAATGAGCACCCACCACAATTATTGAGTAGCTTACCAAGAGCCTCTAACTAGTTACCAAGCTCAAACAAACATAACCTTTGAATATCCAAAGGATCACCAAGAACCCAAGATGGCCCTACATCAGACACCTGGGGTAACAAAATAAGTGTGTCCTATACTTAGAATCTAGAAGAAAATCATAAATCCACCATCTCATATTACCTTCGGTCTCCACATCCTCAAGGTTAAGAACAAAAACTTCTACACCATCACTTCCTGCCTTCTCCAATATGGTCTACATGAGATTTTATCTTAAATAGACTAGAAACCAAATCTACTAACAGACCCAAGCAAAATATTTGCAAACACTTTATACCATGTGTCACTCAAACCATACATCTGATCACACTCAGTCATCAGTTCATCAGCAACAAATATGTCATGAACTTCATTCATTCCACCTCCTTTGTCCCTCATCCAGTCATCAAGCTTCATCACCAAGAAGTTCATCTTCAAACAACTATCTCTGTCAAGGAAACTGAGTTCCTCCTTCCATACAAGAACACTCAACTGAACCAAGTTAGTCTGCAACTCTCCAACATCACTATCATCATTAAAATCATCAAAGCACTCAATATCATCAACAAGCATTAGATGAAGATGTCCACCATATCCACTAGTCTCATCTACAACCTCATACTGATCAAAAAAATAATCAACATCAATACCCTTACAACCGTCCTCAGCAAAACCATTAGACAAAGCTAACTCTTCTTCCTCATCATCAATCTCATCATCAAAAACAAGATGCTCTGTAATTTCTATATCAGATCCATCCATCGGAGTATGATAACCAACCACCTCTACAACAGAAAAATCAACTTTATCTCTCATCCTCCAAAAAAGTCTTTATACTGGCCAAACAAGACCTGATCTTATTGGGAAATGCCAACAAAAACTTAGTTCTACAAACCAATCAGTCAACTCCTCAATCCTTTTTCCAAGTCTACACATGATCTTCTCCTCTAACATGTGAAATTTCTTCATCAGTAAAGCTATCAAATTCTCTACCCAAATTTTAATAGAAGCAAAAGATCCAGGGTTCTGTTGTAATCCAACAACAATAGCTATAAAATCCTTCATGAATTCATTCCTCAACTTCTTCATCTCACCATGAATCTCATCTAACAGATCCTCAACAATCTGATCAACCATCCTAGGGTTTAGTTTTCGAGAAGGCATCTCCAAAACCCTAAGGTAACAAAACCAAGTTTTTGAAAAGACCAACTCCACAAGTATCAATCAATCTCCTTTCTGGACACCTTGTGCAAATCCTTCAATGATGCAAGTCAGATCCACTCTCTTCCACCTAAAAATAATGCAAAAGGAAACCCACAAGTCTAGAATCTAGATCGGTAGCCACCCCAACAAGATCAAACTAGTATCTGATACACTTGATGCAGTCAAGCTCGAAGCATCCAATAATGAAATATCCAAAATTACATCCAACAATAAGAAAAATAGCAAAAAATCACAACATAACATAATATCAACTTATCTTATATTTAGATTCAATTACATGCAACGTAATGATCTATAAGGCCTTCTCGTTTATAACTATATATATCAGCAAATACACCAAGATATATCACAAAGATCTTCTACAAGCTACAGATCATGTCTTTAACTAGCCCAAACCTGTAATAGACAACAATCTGGTAGGAAAACTCAAGACAGATCTAAACTTGTGCTCACAAGCCACCAAGAAATCTTCTTGTTTCCTAAGCCAACGAGCTACTATATGTCTAAGGCATCTTCCACAAAATTCAGATCCACATACGTTTTACGTCAACTCTTCCACTACTTCCCTCTCTGCTACCTCTACTCTACCCAAACCCTCTTTTTATACAAAATAACCACAATTTAGATTTACAAATAAAATAAATAAAAAAAATATAGGTCAAAATCAAGAATACAACACCTAATGTGTTCTCCAACAATCGGCTTGCAACGATCATTAAATCTACCCAGGAGAAAGAAGCAATCCAAATTTAGGTCATCACACCTCCAAAGGTTGACCCAAATCTCAAGGAACACAACCCAAATTAAATGCATAAGTGGGCCAGCAGATCCAACCAAATAGAACACAATTGGTGAGACATACCACTAAGAAAACCAACAATAGGCACCAAAACCCATCAGTGAAACCAAACCAATGCCAGTGACCAAGTCCCATCAGCGACGAAGAACCAACACAAGTAATCGAGTTTGTCAGTGAGCCAACACCTTTAGCTGAGCACCCACCATAGTTACCGAGAAAATTACCAAGGGCCTCCAATCAATTATCAAGAACCCAAGTTGCCCCTGCATCAGACACCCGAGGTAACAAAAGAAGTGTGTTCAACACCTAGACTCCATAAGAAAATTAGAAATCCACCACCTCATCTTAACCATCACTCTCCACATCCTCAAGGTTAAGAAAAAATTCCACACCAACACATCCTGCCTTCTCTAATTTTTTCTCCACAAGCTTTGTTCAGAAACAAACCAACGACCAAATCAAGTAACAGACCCAAACACAAAATTTGCAAACCCTTTATACCACTCATTACTCAAACCATACATTTGATTACACTCAGTCATTAGTTCATCAGCAACAAAGATGTCATGAACTTCATTGATTCCACCTCCTCTATCCCTCATCCAATTATCCATCTTCATCACCAAGAAGTTCATCCTTAAACAACTATCTCTGTGAAGGAAACTCAGTTCCTCCTTCCATACAAGCACACTCAACCTAACCAAGTCAGTGTACAACTCTCCAACATCACTATCATCATCAAACTCATCAAAGCACTCAATATTATCAACAAGCATCAGATCAAGATGTTCACCATCTTCACTAGACTCATCCACAACCTCATACTGATCAACAAAAAATAAAGCATCAATGCCCTTACCACCATCTTCAACAAAACCCTTAGATAAAGGTAACTCTTCTTCCTCATCAGAAATCTCATCATCAAAAACAAGATGCTCTACAATTTCCATATCATATCCATCCATCCGAGTATGAAAACCAACCACCTCTACAACAGAAACATCAACTTTCTCTCTCCTCCTCTAAACAAGTCTTTACACCAACCAAACAAGCCGCAGTCACATTGGGAAATGCCAACAAACACTCAGTTCTACAAACTGATCAGTCAACTCCTCAATCCTTTTCCAAGTTTGCACATGATCTTCTCCTCTACCATGTGAAAATTATTCATCAAAAAAGCTATCAGATTCTATGCCCAAATTTTAATAGAAGAAATAGATCTAGGGTTTTGTTGTAATCCAACAACAATAACTCTGACATCCTTCACAACTTCATTCCTCAAATTCTTCATCTCAACAAAAATCTCATCTAGCATATCCTCAACAATCTGATCAACCATCCTAGGGTTTAGTCTTCAAGCAGGCATCTCCAAAACCCTACGACAACCAACCCAAGTTTATGAAAAGACCAACTCCAATAGTAGCAATCAATCTCATTTTTGTCCACCTTGTGCAAATCCTTTGATGTTGCAAGTTAGATCCACTCTCTTCCACCTCAGAAAAATGAAACAAGAACACCACAAGTCCAGAATCTAGATCGACATCCACCCCAACAAGATAAAACTAGGCTCTGATACCACTTGATGTAGTCAAGCTCAAAGGATTCAATAATGGACTGTCCAAACTTACAGACAACAAAAAGAAAAATAGTGCAAACCACAACATAACAAAATATCAACTTATATTATATTCAGATTCAATTACATGCAACATGCCGAGCTATAAGGCCTTGTCAGGTTTGACCACATACTTTAGAAAATACACCAAGATCTATCATAGAGATCTTCTGCAAGCTTCATATCACCCCCTTAACTAGCCCAGATCTATAACAAAAAACAATCTGGTAGGAAAACTCAAGACATATCTAAACTTGTTCTCGCAGGACACCAAGAAATCTTCTTGTTTCCTAGGCCAACAAGATACTATCCCTCCAAGGTATCTTCCACAAAATTTAGTTCCAAAAACCTTTTACATCAAATCTTCCACTACTGCCCTATCTGCTACCTCTACTCTACCCAAACCCTCTTTTTATACAACACAACCACAAGTTGGATTTACAAATAAAATAAATCAACAAAACATAGGAGGGCATCATGAACACAACACCCAATGTGTTCTCCAATATTCGGCTTGCAATGGTCATTAAATCCACCTAGGAGAAAAAGCCAATCAAGATTTAGGTCCTCACACCTTCAATGGTTGACCCAAATCTTGAGGAATTTGACCCAAATTAAATGCATAATTCGGTCAGTAGATCTAACCAAATAGAACATAGTCGGTGAGACAGACCATCGAGAAAAACAAAAATAGGCACCGAAACCCATTGGTAAACATATTGTTCTTTTATACTTTAACTCTAGAACACCCAAATATTTAAGAACAATTGAATACAATAGTTAGGAAATTGTAACTAAACAACTAATTTCCCTCTGGATTTAAAGGTACAACTCCCTTAAGTAAATGATCTTCAATGAATGTTGATCTTTCCTATTCTAAGAGGGGTATGTTCTTGACCCGAGAATAGAAGAGGTAAACCAAGCTAAACCTAGACAGGAAATAGCTCGGGCAGGAAAATTCTGATTTTAACTTTAACCAATTACAAGACTTCATCAATCATATGAATCATTAAAGATTTAATGATAAAATGACAATGAATCAATCTATTTCACATGGATATCTCCCAGATTTAGAAAAATGCCAGATTTCCCCCTAATTAACTATGTCAAATCATAATACAGAATTCTGGTTCAACCACAAACTGTAAATCTAATTCCAAAGAAATATTTGAATTCAATAGATAGATAAATGCAATGCAGTGGAGCAGTTAAAGAAATGACATTTAGATATACAAATTTGACTCAGAAAAATGCTATCTTTTACACCAAAATTTAGCTGACCTTTTTATTGATTTGGAAAATAATACATATAGGGTTCCAGAGTTGGACCATTACAAAAAGAGGCAACTGAAATGGTTCAACTTCCTCAACCAAAAATGATAAACAACAGTTTAACCGTTACAATATTATATAGATTTTTTGCAAGAGGGAATCTATCCAAACTTAAGTTTTCTTCCCCTTGCCTAACTTAGCCCTATGGGCGGTGATAGCTGTAATTACTTGGATGAGCTCTTCATGTTTATTGACATGGACATTGGTATATCGGATGAGCCATCTATAATGTTCTTTGGCTATACTCTTGATTGCATCCACCCTATCCTTTAGCTCTTCTATAGCTTTGAAAATACACCCGCTTAGGTGTTGGAGCTCTGGTATTTTATCCAAGTGAGAAGAATACTACTCTACTAACTTATGCACATGTTCAGAGAATGATTTCTGCATAAGAGATACTCCAAGTAGATCTCTTTCCCCTGACCACTTGTTTGTGATTCCATTTGAAGCCCCTGAAGGAGTTTAAAATCTTTGCTTTGTTCCTCTTGGATCTTGACATCTGTCTGTTGCAACCCTATCTCGGCTTGGATAATCATCTCAATTTTAAACTCCAGACTCTGAAACCATTCGATCAAAGAATCATCTCCTTTCTATAAATTTTTTGCCTTTAGAGCTTCCTTAGTCTTCATCTTTAGTGCCACATGCAACGTCACTATGCATTCCTGACATTTCACCCTCTCTACTATGAGAGTCTACAAATTCTTGCCAATATTGTCTCTCTCTATTTCTAGCCTTAAGAGAGCATTACCCGATTGCTCAACAACCACTAATTTTTCAGACTCGAGCCTCTCGATCCATCGCTTGCCAATTTTTCCAAAGTGTCTGTCTTCTTGTAACTTAGCTATGATGGCTTGATTCTCTGCAGCGCAGGGATCAAAAGTGGTATGAGTACTGGGAACACTTTCTAGCAGAGTGATGAGCTGTCCAATGAAGCTAGTCAACTCAGCCACTTCTGCCTTGATTTGAACTTTAGCAGTTTTGAGCTCCTTGAGCTCTTCTTCTATTACCACATTGGTGGAAGTCCACCAGTCTACTTTGGTGTCATGCCAAGCGAGCCCCATGTCAAACGACTGTAACTGAAAGTCGGAGGTAGTCATATCTTTGATTCTACCCTCCTTAGTAGGCTTGGAAACCTCTATATAAAATTCCCTTTTTAGGATCGCAACCCAGCGTAGACATTGTCTTTACTTTATTTTCTTTACCTACTGTGGTGCTGGGTTACAAGGCCTGTGAGAGAGTGTCTTTTCTGGA
The DNA here is from genome assembly GCA_018584345.1 of Thuja plicata. Taxonomy (NCBI): domain Eukaryota; kingdom Viridiplantae; phylum Streptophyta; class Pinopsida; order Cupressales; family Cupressaceae; genus Thuja; species Thuja plicata. Next base: position 1,665,963 of record MU223398.1, read on the forward strand.
AGCTCCTTCCTCTACTCTCTTAATTTTCCACTCCAAAGTATGTTCTATCCATGACTCGGCACTGGTAACCTTAGAAGCAGAAACCAACTCCTCTATGAACAAATTATTGATGACCAAAGGAGTAGCTTTAGGCCTAGAAGTGAATGGATTTACTGATGTTGGAGAAGAGGAGACCAATCTGATGACTTGAGAAGCTTCTTGTTGCTTCTCAACCCTCTTGTCTGATTCTATGGCTAAGGTATTGAAGGTATCATCACCAACCTCTACTATAATAGGGGACCCTCATCTTGGAGTATCTTGGGTCAAAGTGCCAACTTGTGTATCTACAACAATTGCTTTAGCTGATTGCTCAAGTCCTACACCTTGGGTGGGTTTTTCTATTGGCTTGGCCAAGTCTGTAGAAACTGGTTCTTCTATCGACCCGATATTTGGAAGCAAGCCTTCTCCACATCTCTTCTTGGGTTGAACTTCTTTCTCATGAGGTTCATCACCTCCTCTGACTTGCTGAGATGAATCCTTGGCTACAGTCAAGAGTATTACTGAAGAGGATGTTGCAATGCTTGAGGTATCTTTTTCTTGGGTCCTTTGAGTAGGAGGTTTCCTTTCTGATCTCTTCCTTCTTCATGTAGTCCATTTGATGCACTGTTCCGTTCTCTTATAAATTCCACCCATCAAGGTTTCTAGGTCGTTAATGGCATGCCCTAGCATGGGCTCAAAGCTTATAGGAAGTGGCTTTATTTTCTCCAAATATCCATTATCATACATATGTTGACCATCATCTTCTAGTCCTTCCAATTCAATGTTAACTTTGAACTTTTTAATTTGTTTAATGGTTAACCTAGCATACAATCTCTCTTAGCTTTCTAAATCATCTCTACAATTACCCCAGTAGTCTTCAATATCATCAACATGAATTACACAACCCATTTCCAGGAAATCTCAGGCATAATCTATAGGGTCATACTGCGGCCTTATAACATCATATGTCTCCAATGAAAACCTTTTTGAGAATGTCTTCAGAATATTCTTCACTTCAGACCGAGACGCACAATTGTAGGCTCCAATAGTCATTGAGAAATCATAGCCCTTCTTCTTAGTGTCGATGTAGATTAGATTCACTTGAAGTGCCTACCTCATCACCTCCACTAACACAATCATATAATCAGGGTATTTGGGAAGCTTCAAAGGGAATTCATTAAATCCTGCAAGATGAAGATATGAGAAATCCACAAATTGAATGAAAAAGCACCCAAATTGGCTGATAAAAGCGATGGATTCAGGAGAAAATCTCCTTTCTGGACAACCTTGTAGATCCCTGCACAGTCTCATTGTAAATGCATAATTAACTCTGAGATATTTAGCATAACTATTGTGTAATTGAAGACATGGGAAAAATTCATAACTTTTAACATCATCGGGGAACTCTTCTAATCTAGGAAGCCCTGGCCAAATTTGGATTGTGGCTAATATATATATAAGGACCGAAAACATGTAGAAATCATTCTGTAGTTTAGCTTTACTTACGGCATTGGAGAGATTTTCGCTTAGCATGACAACCCAATCAATAAAGTGGTGCTGAGAACAAATCACCTGAATAAAGAAGAAATGGTGCTTAATGAAATTCAGTGCATCACTCTCACCTTAGATCCTATGGAGCAACAACAAGATGTCTACAATCTCTGGTTTCAGATTCATGCCATATAATGTTTTGGGCAACTCTCCTTTGGCGTTCCTTGGTTCTTGAAATCACGCCTTCATTATTTCTTTCTTCCATACTACCTTCTTCGCTACATATTTAGTGACCGCCTGACTCTATGTCATTTCTGAGTACTCATCCTACTCTAGAATGTGCAGAGAATTCTGGACAGAATCTCGATCAATGGACAAGAGCACTGTGTCATTGGGTAGGAGGATTTGCTTGGTATCTAGATTATATTGGGCGATGCACTCTCGAACAAGCTTAGGAGCTTGAATGGAAATAGGAAAACTGACAGCTTCTACCAACCCGCTCTCCTTTAACTTCTTAGTAATAGGGCGCATCTGGTCTGCCTTCAATCTATTATGGAAGTTCTGCATATCAAAGAGCTTCAAAGAAGTATCTTTAATCTTATGCCAATCAGATGTGATGCCATTCATCCCATCGAATCCCATAAATCTCATAGCCATACTTCAACTGATTCTAACTTGGGATAACTTCTCAAGAACACAAGAGCAGGGAATGACTATTGCTAATAATTTCAAATTTGGGCAATTTCAACAAAGGGATGGTAGCTCCTATTTGGAAAACCTTGCTGGCTTTATAACTTTTGAATTCTTACCATTTAATGACCAACTTCCTGTGCCACACGAATGAAAAGACTAAGATATTAATGACAAAGTTTGTTATAGAGTAAAATGACTTTATTTGAATTAATTACTTTTACTCCAACGGGTCGTTAAGAAACATCTTTTCACTTTAGTAACCGTAACGATAACTTTCTGGAGGTAGCATAAAATTACTTTTCCACTTCCCTTTCAGCAAAGAAATGCCTCAGTAGTGCTCTCTACTCAAAAATCTGTTGAGGGAGAAATTTAGCTTGTTGAGGTGCTAAAATGGAATGTCTTGATTTTATCCACTTTTTTTATGCTCTAGATCGCTCATGAGGTTGATGCTTCTTTAAAGTCCTTTCATAAAATGATTTGGCAGAAAACGCACTTTGTAGGTAGAAACCCGTTTGCTGGAGTAGCGGAGAAGCCATATTCTACTTTTCTGCCAATAAGCTTATATCCTAAATTCTTCCTCATTCAATCATTCCTTTTTCTTGGGATAGGTTTAATCTTAATGCCTAAAGCTTTCTTATTTTGAAATATCTCATTTCCAACTTCCACTGACCTTTGATACTCTAAGTTCTATCTATTGCAAAAAACACACTCTGCAGGTGATTTTCCGCCAAAGAGAAGCTCAGAAACAATTTTTACACCATGCTACCAAAGGGAATGGTTTAAGGAAAAAACTTCAAGTGAATATAAAATCAATGTTAGAATCCTTTGAAACATGACCTTTATCAAATTTGGGAACTTAACCTACCCAAAGAAACACAATCTTAGAGGCTAATTCCTCTAGGCTCACAGAAGAGAAGGAAATTTAGGAAAATCCTATAAAGGCCTCCTATCCTAAGAGGATAGCTAGACTTAGACTTAGGACTCATACGAAGCTTTCAAGATCACTACTATACATAAAACATCCACTTTGTCTCAAAGGTATGCGGACCAAAAGTGGGGCAACAACTGGAGCTATCTGGGGACTTGGGCATTCACATGTCCAAGCAAGGAACTCAAACTTGTGGTTTCGTAAAGCTCAACAAAAAGGTGGCTATCAAAAAAACTAAACAAAGACATGGAAAGGAAAATAGAAAGGGAACCTAAATAAGGAAAACAAAAATAGGAACTAAATGTAACTATGGTACAATACAGGGGTTACATATTTTAAATTTAGATCTGATACAGCTTCAAGTCCTGACCATTGTATGTCAAGGGTAATGCTTCACCATTTGGATAAGTCATCTTAAAAGAATTCCTTTTAAAATGATTGATGGATCTTAAAGGGTCCTTTCCACAATTTGTCAAACTTCCCATGCATGCCTTTAGGTGCCCTACGCTTGTCCCATAACAACACCATATCTCCCTCCATAAATTTTTGGGGTGTGCTCTTTTTATCAAACAAGTTCTTCACATGCATTTGATGCTATGTGATATGGTCTACCATTTTCTCTCTTTCTTCTTCAAGCTTGTTCAAGTAAAGAATCCTCTTTTCTAAACCATCTTCATATATACCATCTTCTACTGCTGTTCTCAGTTTGCAAGTTGCCAATTCTAATGGTAACGAAAGACTGGCTTCAACTCTGTAGACAAGTTCAAAACGGGATACACTGATGGCACTTTTAGTTGTCACTCTGTCTACCCAGAGAGCCTCATAGAATTTCTTGTGCCAAGTTCTCTGGTTGTTTGCTACAAGCTTTTTCATGATGCTCACAAAATTTTTATTACTGGACTCAGCTTGACCATTTTTGTGAGGGAAATAGTCAAATGAATGACTAATCATAATGCCGTACTAAAAAAAAATGGATAATTTCTTGGGAAGAAAAGTATGCGGCATTATCCATAACTAGCTTAATAGGCACACCGAATCTTACCAAGATGTTCTCTTTTATAAAATCACTTACTACCTTCGAAGTTGTTTTCTTGGTTGCCTTTGCCTCCACCCATCTCGTGAAGTAGTCAGTCGCAGTGATTATGTAGGTATGGCCTATGCTAGATGTGGGTTTTATAGGACCAATAAAATCAACACCCCATTGTTGAAAAGGACCTTCAATTATCACTAGTCTAAGGGATAGCACTGCCAACTGTAGTTTTCCAGTAAAAATTTTACATTTTTCACATTTTGCTACCCAATGATATGCATCTCTAAATGTTCCTAGCCAGTAATAACATTGTCTTAATATCTTGAACACTGTAACTGATGAAGCTTCCTTGTGAAACACCCTTAACAACTTCTCTTACTGTTGTTTGTCAACACACTGTAGGAAAGTCCCATTTATAGATCTCTTATACAATCTATCTTTCCAAATTATATATTAAGAAGCTTTCAATCTTAGATCTCTTCTTTGCTTCAAAGTCAATCCTTAAGGGCATTCACCATATGTCAAGAAATGTACAATATTTTCAAACTAGGGATCTTGCATACTTACATCTAGGACTAATTATGTATTTTAGGGTCTTTGTCCTCTATGTTTTCCACCATTGCCTTGCACAGTGCATTTCCTCTCACTAATTTAGTGGGCTTGATTTCTATGTCATATTCTTGAGTCTTAGCTACCCAAGCTCCTCTATTATTACATCCCACATCTTGCTGAGTCAATATGATTTTTATTGCAACGTCAGGCACATATACAAGAGAGTGGGAGTGTAAAATGTAGAATCTGAAATTCTTTAAAGATTTTACTACTGCAAAAGTGTGTTTTCAGTCTGAGAGTATCTCAGCTCATGATTTTTTAGAGGTGTGCTCATGAAAGCAATAGGAGTTTTAACCTTCCTCGTTCTTCTACATGAGGATGGCCGATAGAGTGTGTTCAAAAGAATAACAATAGATTATGAAATTTTTCTTGTAATCTGGATGACATAACACTAGAGCATTGGCTATGGAATTCTTGATGCTTTTGAAATCTTGTTTACCAGAGTCATTCCACTTGAAATTTACATTTCCTTTCATCATGTCCACTATGCACTTGGTATTCTCAGAAAAATCTAGAACAAACCACCTAAGAAATTTTACCTGACCAAAGAATGATTTCACTGCAGTTTTGTTCACTGGTAAGCTCAATTGATGGATTTCTCTCACCCTTTCTGGATCAGTTCTTATGCCTTCCTGGGAAACAACATTACCCAAAAATTTCCCTTCGGTCACACATAAAATTGGCTTTTTGGGATTCAACAAAATCCCATCCTCTCTACACCTTTGCAATACTCCCCTTAAATCATTTATATGATCTACTCTTTTTTTGGAAAACATAGTGAGATCATCTAGATACATACTAATTATTTTGTTCTTCATATCACTGAAAGAAAGGTCCATACCTCTCTGAAAGCTATCTCTAGTATTGATCAACCCAAATGGCATTCTGTGGTATGTGAAAGTGCTCCATGGAGTAGTGAAAGCTGTTTTGTGTTGATCTTCTTTCTCCACTTCTCTCCACTTCTATCTGGTTGTACCCCGAGAAGCCATTTAACATGGACATCATCTAAGCTCCAGCTACGGTCTGCAATAAGTGATCCATATTGGGGAGGGCATAATTGTCTTTCAAGGAAGACTGGTTAAGATTTCTGAAGTCTAAATAGATCCTTATTTCTCCATTCTTCTTCCTCACGGGCACTATATTCACCACCCAGGTAGAGTGATGAATAGGGTAGATAATCCCCACTTTAAGAATTTTATCCACTTCCCTAAATATTGCATCCGCAACTTTGGGATTGTAATTCCTTTGTTTCTGCCTGAACGGGGCAGCCTCAGGTTTTAAGGGGACCTGGTGTTTGAATTTACCATTCATAAAGCTTTTTAGATCTTTATAATTCCAGGAAAAAGTGTCTTGGTATTGTAGGAAGATTTTCCTGGCTTTTTCCCTTTCTTTTTCAGTGCAGCATTTCCCAATATTGATCATGTTGGGATCCTTTTCACTTCCGATATTAATTCCTTCATACTCGCTAGTGGTAAGACCTCTTTCAATTCTCTTCTTCTTAAGGAAAGTATCATGTTTGTTGAAATTTTTTTCAAGGGTAACTAAGTGGGGAGGGATGATATTCCCTTGTAGCAGGATGATATCTGACTTGTCTTTCTTCTGCTTTCCATGACAGTCTCCTTTACGACCATTAGGGGCATCTTTATGGAAGTCACCACCACTTTCCAAGAAGAGAAGGAGGTTCTTGTCATCCTCAAAAACTTACCAATCTTCCACATTGTTAGGCACTAATGGTCGGTATACGACTTATACTTGGTACTTCTTATCTTTGAACTCCGGGTGAGGAAGGAGAAATGAAGCTAACACTGCTAAAGAGTCTACCTTGGAATTCAATTCTCTCGGTATAGATTCAATAAAAAATGCATCCAATGCTTCTATTTCATCCCATACTCTATTTTTTTAGTTCTTCAATCTATGATTCTTTATAGAGTATTGGTTTTTAACTAGGCATACAATTAGCTCAGTATCACCCTAGGCTCTCAATATTTTCATGCCTTTTTCTTTTCCAGCAATGATTCCTAACAGAAGGGCTTCATACTCAGCTATATTGTTGGTGTTTCCAAACTCTAATTTGTATGCCATGTGTTCACAAATTCCATATGACGATATCAGGACTACGCCTGCACCAGATCCTGATGATGCACAACTACCATCAAATTTGAGGGTCTAGATATCTGATGGTGTTTCTTTAGCAGAAGACTAATTTTCTTCTTCTCCTAGTTCAACTTCCTAATCATGACCATCTGTAAACAAAATATAATTTCCAAATTTTAATTCCTGATATAGAATCTGGGCTTTGGGATCATCAGAATTCAACACTGTGAATTTTGCCTTTTCCTCAGGGACTAGTTTTATATTTTTGCCACCCACTAGGATCAGAGCTTGAGACCAATCTAGCTTTATTTCCCCTCCTAGGTCTCTACAGAAACTCCTTCTTAGTAACAAGCCGTAACTAGCAGGTATATCAGTAACCAATATTGTCAACAACATTTTCTTCTCAGGATGTGCTGCTAGAGCCACTTGGGCATCTTTGATTTTCCCAAATAGGGGTAATTGTTTGGAATCCATAGAGTAACACCTACCATGAGCTTTAGTGAGGGTAAGTCCTAAAGATTTAGCTACAGTTGATGGCATCACATTGTCTGAGGCTCCAGAGTCTATTATGCAATTACTTAATTTGCAACCATTAATATACAATGATACATAGAATGGGTCAGACTTTTGGCCTGGGAAAGTAGCCAACACAGATGGCTCACCTTGCTCAATCGGGTCTGAAAATATAGACTCATTTTCTATGGTAGTCATGGAATTTTGATTTATATTCTGACTCCCCTCTTTACAGTAATCTACAAGCTTTTGCAGTTCTATAGGATTGGACTTAAGATAGTCTATGGGGGAAATTTGAATTTTGGAATCTCTACAAAATTGAATAATGTCAAAAGAGCTTTTCTCCTTACCTAGTTGTAGAATCCTCACTCCTTGATTGGCTTCCTTAGAATTTGAAGTAGATGCCTCATTATTCTTTGGGGGATATGTAGAAGTAGGGCCTTTATCTTTTTGACTCTAGGTCAAGACTATATATAGGTGGTCCCTTTTATGGTAGCATAACATATTGCTCCTTGTTCTGAATCTAATTCATACTCTAAATATAAATTTTTAGAGTCACCATGTGAATATGAATCTGGTTCAGCTCCAGACACTCCAACATTCCATTTGTCAGTCTGATGCATTTGCCAAACATGAGCTACATCGGGACAAATTTCTCCATTATGATATGTAGTTAAATGGAAGGCACACATGTTTCCCCTTTTAGGAGGATCTTCTATCGCTAACCTCTGTGGTGGAGCAGTCAACTGCAATGTATTTCCATCTACGTTCCTCCCTTCATTGTTTCTCCCAGGCTGTTCCTGAAAGTTTTGCTGATAGGGATTATTAAATCTAGGAAGCTGCATTTTGAAGGCGATGAATTCATTGGATAATTTTTGAATCATCTCATCTGATGATGTGGTATTACTAGTACTGGCTTTAGATTGTATCTCTCTTTTCTATTTTCCCACTGATATCATGTGGTCTTCTAACTCCACCGCAGTCCTTTGGGAAAGTTCCAACATGGCTGGATTTGTTCTCCTCAGATCATAACCGATTTCAGGCAGCATAGCACTTCTGAAAAATGTTTTTAAATTCCCAGCAGTAAACCTATCGGTTGTTGGGATACGACTTACACGCTTGTTGAATTTAGCCACAAAATCTCTCATACTAATAGAAGGCTCTTTCTTGATGGAGGTCAATTGTGTCAGTAGTGCATGTTGATGTTTAGAAGTTTTAAATATTCCTTCAAAAGAAGCTCTCATGGAATCCCAATCTATGATAGAGGAATTGGGTAAGTGGTGAAACCAATTAGCAGCACCTTCAACTAGGGTTTCAACGAATAATCTGATGGCCACATCTTCTTCCCGCACTGCTAAGATATTCACTAAAGAAAAGAATGCAACAATGTGTTCATCTGTAGATACTTTCCCATCTCCAGAGAATTTGGGGTAATTATTTCTTGAACTTGAGGGGAGGGGGTTATATGCTGCTAATTGCAATGGTCCAACTATAGCAGCCTAAGGAAGTGCCATAACTACAGGTGGTAGATAGGGTGTTAGGTTGACAACAAGAGGGGCAACTACTCCATGCAAAGTTAACACTTGACAACTGGTAGACATAAGAGTTGATTGTTTGGGAGGTGAAGGAGGTCTAATTTTTCTCTTAGTGTTCCTTTTCTTCTGATAGGGTACTTCAAGTAGAGAAAAATCAAGGTTTGCAAGTTTCTCAAAAACTAGGTCTATGTCGCCTTCCTTCTTCGCACTTCTAAGAAATCTCTTGGACTCCAGGGTTCCAACTAGTCTTCCAGTCTGGCTTCATGCTTGACTTGCCATTGTACCCTTCTTATGTTTCTCCTTCAGATGGCTCTTTCAAGTGCTTCTACTCTAGATTATTCTTGTTCAAGCACTTGACTAGCATCTCTATAATGCTCTGTATTTCTTCTGTATCTCCAGACAAAATTATTTAGTGAGGAAATGAGACCCTCTTGATCATCTTGGAATCCAAGATTTGGTTGGAGCACACAAATTATATCTTCATGGGGAAGCACCATCTTTCTCCATGTTATGCTTCCAGTATTACGACTGTTCATCTCCCTAGTAGAGTCACCAAAAATCTGTTGGTAAACAGATTGTTCTTTTATGCTTTAACTCTAGAATACCCAAATATTTAAGAACAATTGAATACAACAGTTGGGAAATTGTAACTAAACAACTAATTTCCCTCTGAATTTAAAGGTACAACTCCCTTAAGTAAATGATCTTATATGAATGTTGATCTTTCCTATTCTAACAGAGGTATGTTCATGACTCAAGAATAGAAGAGGTAAACCAAGCTAAACCTAGACTGGAAATAGCTCAGGCAGGAAAAATCAGATTTTAACTTTAACCAATTTCAAGACTTCATGAATCATATGACTCCTTAAAACTGGTAATGCAATAATTGATAATGAAAATGAAAATGTAAGACTTAAAGATTTAATCATAAAATGACAATGAATCAATCTATTTCACATGGATATCTCCTAGATTCAGAAAAATGCCAGATTTACCCCTAATTAACTGTATCAAATCATAATACAGAATTCCAGTTCAACCACAAACTATAAATCTAATTCCAAAGAAATATTTGAATTCAATAGATAGATAATTGCAATGCAGTGGAGCAGTTAAAGAAATTCAGACATACAAATTTGACTCAACAAAATGCTATCTTTCACACCAAAATTTACCCGACCTTTTCATTGATTTGGAAAATAATACATATAGGGTTCAAGAGTTAGACCATTACAAAAAGAGGCAACTGAAATGGTTCAAATTCCTCAACCAAAAATGATAAACAACAGTTTATCCATTACAATATTATCAAGATTTGGTGCAAGAGGGAATCTATCCAAACTTAAGTTTTCTTCCCCTTGTCTAACTTAGCCCTATGGGTGGTGACAACTATAATTACTTGGATGAGCTCTTCGTGTTTGTAGACATGGACATTAGTATATCAGATGAGCCATTTGGAATATTCTTTGGCTAGACTCTTGATTGCATCCACTTGATCCTTTAGCTCTTCTGTAGCTTTGAAAATACACCCACTTAGCTGTTGGAGCTCTGGTATTTTATCCAAGTGAGAAGAAGACTGCTCTGCTAACTTATGCACATATTCAAAGAATGATTTCTGCATAAGAGCTACTCCGAGTATCTCTTTCCCCTGACCTTTTGTTTGTGATTCCATGTGAAGTCCCTGAAGGAGTTTAAAATATTTGCTTTGTTCCTCTTGGATCTTGACATCCATTTGTTGCAATCCTGCCTCAGCTTGGATAATCATCTCGATTTTAAACTCCAGAATTTGAAGCCATTCGATCAAAGGCTCATCTCCTTTCTGTAAAATTTTGGCCTTTAGAGCTTCCTTAGTCTTCATATTTACTACTACATGCAGTGTCACTATGCATTCCTGACATTTCACCCTCTTTGCTGTGAGAGTGCAAATTCTTGCCAATATTGTCTCTCTCTATTTCTAGCCTTAAGAGAGCATTACCCAATTGCTCAACAACCACTAATCCTTCAGACTTGAGCTTCTCAATCCATCACTTTCCAATTTTCCCAAAGTGTCTATCTTCTTGTAACTTGGCTATGATGGCTTGATTCTCCGCAGTGTTGAGATCAAAAGTGGTCTAAGTACTGGGAACACTTGCTATTAGAGTGATGAGATGTCTAATGAAGCTAGTTAGCTCAGCTACTTCTGCCTTGATTTGAACTTTAGCAGTTTTGAGCTCCTTGAGCTCTTCTTCTATTACCACATTGGTGGACTTCCACTAGTCTACTTTGGTGTCATGCCAAGTGAACCCCATGTCAAACAACTGTAACTGAAAGTCAGAGGCAGTCATATCTTCGATTCTTCCCTCCTTAGTAGGTTTGGCAACCTCCATAGTGAAATTCCCTTTTTTAGGATCCTGACCCAGCATAGACATTGTATTTACCTTCTTTTCTTTATCCACTATGGTGCTAGATTTCAAGGCCCATGAGAGAGTGTCTTTGTTGGAAGCTCTTTCCTCTTCTCTCTTCCTTTTCCAGTCCAAAGTATGTTCTATCTATGACTCAGCATTGGTAACCTTAGAATAAAAAACCAACTCTTCCATAAACAACTTCCTGATGAACAGAGGAGTAGCTTTAGGCCTAGAAGTGAATGGATTTACTGATGTTGGAGAAGAGGAGACCAATCTGATGACTTGAGAGCAGCTTCTTGTTTCTTCTCAACTCTCTTATCTGATTCTGTGGCTGAGGTATTGGAGGTATCCTCATCCACCTCTACTACAACAAGGGACCCTCCTCTTGGAGTATCTTGGGTTGAAGTGCCGAATTGTGTATCTACAACAATTGCTTTAGCTGATTGCTAAAGTCCTACAACTTGGGTGGGTTCTTCTATTTTCTCGGCCAAGTCTGTAGAAACTTGTTCTTTTGTCGACCCAATATCTGGAAGCGAGCCTTCTCCACATGTCTTCTTTGGTTGAACTTCTTTCTCAGGAGGTTCATCAGCTCCTCCGGCTGGCTGAGATGAATCCTTGGCTATAGTCGAGAGTATTACTGAAGAGGATGTTGCAATGCTCAAAGTATCTTTTATCATGGTCCTTTGAGTAGGAGGCTTCCTTTCTGATCTCTTCCTTTTTCCTGCAGTCCATTCGACCCACTATTCTGTTCTCTTATAAATTCCACCCATCAAGTTTTCTAGGTCGTTAATGGCCTGCCCTAGCATGGGCTCAGAGATTTTAGGAAGTGGCTTTATTTTCTCCAAATATCTATTATCATACATATGTTGACTATCATCTTCCAGTCCTTCCACTTCAATGTTAACTTTGAACTTTTTAATTTATTCAATGGTTAACCTAGCGTAGAATCTCTCTCGGCTTTCTAAATCATCTCTGCAATTAGCCCAATATTCTTCAATATCATCAACATGATGAATTGCATGACCCATTTGCAGGGAATCTCAAGAATAATCTACAGGGTCATACTGCGGCCTCAGAACATAATATGTCTCCAATGAAAACCTTTTTGAGAATGTCTTCAGAACATTCTTCACTTTGGACCAAGATGCACAACTGTAGGCTCCAATAGTCATCGGGAAATCATAGCTCTTCTTCTTAGCATCGATGCAGATCAGATTCACTTGAAGTTCCTGCCTCATCACCTCCACTAACATGATCATATCATCAGGGTATCTGGGCAGCTTCAAAGGGAAGTCATCAAATCCTGCAAGATGAAGATATGAGAAATCTGCAAATTGAATGAAAAAGCACCCAAATTGGCTGATAAAAGCCATGGCTTCAGGAGAAAATATCCTTTCTGGAAAACCTTGTATCTCCCTACACAGTCTCATTGTAAATGCATTGTTAACTCTGAGATATTCAGCATAACTATTTTGTAATTGAAGACATGGGAAAAATTCATAACTTTTAACATCATCGGGGAACTCTTCTAATCTAGGAAGCCCTGGCCAAATTTGGATTGTGGCTAATATATATATATATATATAAGGACCAAAGACATGTAGAACTCATTCTACACTTTAGCTCTACTTAGGTCATTGGAGAGATTTTTGCTTACCATGAGGGCCCAATCAATAAAGTGGTGCTAAGAACAAATCACCTGAACCAAGAAGAAATGATGGTCAATGAAATTTAGTGTGCCACTCTCACCTCGGATCCTATGGAGAAACACCAAGATGTCTACAATCTCTTGTTTCAGATTCATGTGTATAATGTTTTAAGCAACTTGCCTTTGGCATTCCTCAGCTCTTGAAACCATGCCTTCATTATTTATTTCTTCCATACTACCTTCTTCCCTACATATTCAGTGACCGCCCGACTATATGTCATTTTTGAGTACTTAGCTCGCTCTGGAATGCATAGGGAATTCTGGATAGAATCTCGATCAATGGACAGGAGCATTGTGTCATTGGGCAGGAGGATTTGTTTGGTATCTAGATTATATCGGGTGATGCAATCTCGAACAAGCTCAGGAGCTTGAATAGAAACAAGAAAACTGACAGCTTCTTCCAACCCGCTCTCCTCTAACTTTTTAGTAATGGGGTGCATCTGGTCTGCCTTCAATCTATTCTGGAAGTTCTACATATCAAAGAACTTCAAAGAAGTATCTGTAATCTTATGCCAATTGGATGTGATACCATTCATCCCATCAAATCCTGTAAATCTCATAGCCATACTTCAACTGATTCTGACTTGGGATAACTTCTCAAGAACACAAGAGTAGGGAATGACTATTGCTAATAATTTCAAATTCAGACAATTTCAACAAAGGGATGGTAGCTCCTATTTGGAAAACCTTGCTGGCTTTATAAATTTTGAATTCTTACCATTTAACGGTTGACTTCCCGCACCACACGAATGAAAAGACTTAGACATTAATGAAAAAGTCCATTATAGAGTAAAATGAATTTATTTGAATTAATTAATTTTACTCCAATGGGCCGTTAAGAAAAATATTTTCACTTTAGTAACTGTAACGATAATTTTCTGGAGGTTGCGAAAAATTACTTTTCCGCTTCCCTTTCGGTGGAGAAATGCCTTAGGAGTGCTCTCTACTGTAAAATCCACTGAGGGAGAAATTTATCTCGTTGAGGTGCTAAAATGGAATGTCTTGATTTCATCCACTTTCTTTATGCTCCAGGTCGCTCATGAGGTTGATGCTTCTTTAAAGTCCTTTCATAAAATGATTTGGCGGAAAACGCACTCTGCAGGTATAAAACCGTCTGCTGGAGTAGCGGAGAAGCCATATTCTGCTTTTCCGCCAATAAGCTTACATCCTAAATTATTCCTCATTCAATCATTCCTTTTTCTTGGGATAGGTTCAATCTAAATGCCTAAGGCTTTTTTATTCCCAAATCTCTTGTTTCCAACTTCCACTGACCTCTGATACTCTAACTTCTGTCTGTTGCGGAAAACGCACTCTGCAGGTGATTTTCCGCCGAAGAGAAGCTCAGAAATAATTTTTCCGCCATGTTGCCAAAGGGAATGCTTTAAGGAAAAAACTTCAAGTGCATATAAAATCAATGTTAGAATCCTTTGAAACATGACCTTTATCAGATTTGGGAACTTAACCTACCCAAAGAAACACAATCTTAGAGGCTAATTCTGTAAGGAAACTCAAGTGCGGAATTAGCTTCCTACACTAATCTCTAAAGGAAAGTATTGTGAAAATTGTTTTAAATCCTTACAATTTTAGATTTGTTAACTACTTTAACAATGATATTGCAGACATATACCATGCATACAAAAAATAGAGAATGATACAATAATTTACCCTGGGGAAAACCTTTCGGTAAAAAACCCCAACACTCAAAAACCTGCACAATGTATTATCTTCAACACAACGGTTAAAACACACTTGCAATGCAAGTTCTTTCAGGAGACAATCGACACTCAAAGACAAATCCAGTAGCATGAGATCATACCAACAATACACTCTTTTCCTATCCCAGTCTGCAACCCTAAAAAAGACTTATGTCATGCGCTTTCATTTTTAGGGCAACTTCCAAAGATAGCTGTATTAGGGTTTTACCCACGATTGCAGAAGAGTGTACAGTACTCAACTTTATCAGTTGCCACATGTCTTGCATGTCTTCACCCATCATTGAATCTTCTAGAAATAGCTCTTACGTGTCATAGGAATCTGTCATAACCATTTCAACCATGATCTCCTTACACACAATTCAAGATGCCGACACCTCAAGTGGAGTGACACATCAACCTGCCAACTAGACATGTACACTCACACTTAATTACATTATTTGAAAGAAATACATTTTACAAAACAATTAATAAGAATAGGAATTATCCAAGGTTGAGACACCTTATTCCTAACAAATTCCTCCTGGATCACAGAAGAGAAGGCAATTTAGGAAAATACGATAAAGGTCTCCTATCCTAAGAGGATAGCTAGACTTAGAATCAGGACTCATACAAAGATTTCAAGATCACTACTATACATAAAACATCCACTTTGTTTGAAAGGTATGTGGACCAAAAGTTGGGAAAAAAAACCAAACCAATGCTAGCGACCAAGTCCCATCAGTGAAGCAAAACCAACACAACTAACCAAGTCCTTCGGTGAGCCAAGATGAGGATAGTTAATATTTGAGGCATTGTGTCAGGGTGCCACATGTCTATGACTAGATATGAAATCAAAGTCATAGATAAAGATAAAGATAGATCAAGGATTGTGATTTAAACAGGAAGTCAGGTCATTTTATGAGCCATTGATATAGATTTTTGCGCCACCTGTGACCATTATAAATAGATATTCAAATATTCAAATCTGCTTTCAGAGGCTCAAGGTGGTGGTGATAAAGACAAAGTCTCGTATAGGGTAGATGAGTCCGTTGCTTATTCTGATCAAATGTATGGTGCTGGGAGATGTATTCATGACTATTTATGATCTTCTAAGATATTTCTCGAGTGCATTAATGGGCAAACATGACTATTTTAGGGTTTCTATATTGTTTAATGAATATCTATTATAACCCTAATTCTACCCTAACTGATTAAATGGATTGATTCTTGACCCTGTGTGCTAGGGGAGGTTGTATATAAGTAGTTTTTAGTGCTTTTGTAGCTAGGTTTTTCATCTTATGCAAGAATTTCTGTGGCATTTTCTCTACCCTCAGGTTTTCATCTGTTTGTAATTTCTCATTGGAATTTAGATTATTCAAAGGATTTTTGTGATATTTTGTCTATCCCTAGGCCTTGTTGTCTGTATTTCTCTTACTGAAGAATAATATAGTGGTTAATGTTAGAGAAATCTTAGAGTTCTTGACCCCTCTTTCTTTCTGTATCTTTGTGCACTATTGTGAATGATTTGATTTAGATGATCTTTTGGATATTGTTCAATCCCCTGTCATTTTGTCTCATTCCTATGCCTATTTGCTGGAGTGGATGTTTGTTTGTAGGTCATAGTCTATGTATATTCTATTGAATATGCTATTGTTTGTGAAATATTCTGTTTCTCTGAATAGCCTCTTTTCATTCCATACCTCTCTATGAAATACTTATGCAAGCCTATTCAAGAAGTTGTATTCTACTAGATTCAGGTTTTCATGCTAGTTTTGGTCATTGTGTTTTGATTCATGTTACCTTTGGTGCATCACCTAGTAGGTTAAAGTTTCTTTTTAGTCATTTCCCTTCAGTTCTCCTTCTATCCTTGTTCCTCCCAAGTTTTATTTCAAGATCAAAAGAAGATAACATGATTATCCAAGAGGAACCAACCTAGAATTTGAAGGCTTCACTTTAGTTAGCAGAGGTCCCACAACCTAGAAGTGATTACCATGTTATACTATATTGTTAGGCTCAAGCACTTAACAGGGTGCAAAATCTAGTGTATAACAATTCTGGCATGCCTAGTGGGACCACAAAAAGAAGTTCATATTGTAAAAATATGTTATCTCTGATACGTTGATAACATAATACAGACCTTGAAGTGGTCATTGTTTTTCATATCTCGTAACTCTAGAAGGTCTACTAGTTTCAAAGGATCAAGTGCTAGCATGTTTCAAATCTTTCATAGTCAAAATTCTAGCTAGTTACATGAGTAGACATGTCAAGTTATTATGGATAGTCAGGTTACTCACCATCATATCATGAAAATAATGCTCAATGGGCTAAGAAACAACCATATGAAAATCATCTAAAATTAGTTTTTAGTCCAAAGTACCATATCATAGCAGGTTGTCAATATGTTCAGTATGCTCCCAATCAATATGTCCTTGCAATATCTATGAGTATGATATCCATTTTCAAGCATCGTGGGCACAAAAGAAACAACAAGAGAGTCAAGAGTAGCAAGGTCATCATGCTTACCACCCACTTCCCCCCTTCTCTTCCTAATTGGTAGTAGACTCAGAATTATAACTAGTCCCAAGGAGAATATTTCATGTCTAATCAAAATGAAGATATTTCCAATCAGCCTCAAATCTCAAACTTTGTTAAAATGAAGGAGGAGGAGTTGGAAGAGACAAAAAATATGTTTCTTGACTTGATTTTGCAAGCATCTGAGATCAGGGAGCAGCAGGACATGGAAGCTCAAAGTTTTGAACAGGAGTTATTTTCAAATAAAGTGGCAGAGACTCTAGGTGATGAGAAGCAAAGAAACCAATGGGAAGAAGAGTTTGATCACCAAATTGTTGCCTCAAAAGAAAAGCTAAGATCACAAACTGTTGCACACAAGGCTCTTGAGTTTAAGGTTCCAAGCTTCAGGTCTTTTGGGCAAGGTGAGTCTCCTAAACCTCATAAGGTTAGAATTCCGATCTGGAGTATTTCCATGTTCCAAGAGCCTACAAATGAAGAACCTATAGTGCATTCATTTTGTTAGGAATAACAATCCACAAGAACACTAAGAGGGTGGGTGAATCAGTTGTAATCTTGATTATTAAAATTTATACTTTGTAAACAAAATATGCAAATGTAAATGATAACACAGTAATAGACAACACCATAACACAATATTTGTTGTCGAGGAAACCCTGTTAAAGGAAAAACCCCGGTGGGAATTAACACCCACAAAGAAAAGCTTGTTACAACATTTCAGTACACAGTCCTTGTTAGGAGACAGACCCTGTTAGGAGTCAAATACAATAGTAGGCTCACTACCAAGGCACACTAACCAAAGAAGGTTAAAGCCACCCTCAAGGATTCACAACCCAAATCATGTGTATAAGGAAAATACACATTCCAACGAACTTTCTGATAGCAACTATCTTTTCTTGGTCAGTTCCAATGCTGTAGCAACTCTGATTTGTATCCAGTAGTCAACAAGATTCGCAGCTTCCACACTTCTCTTTATTTTCTCTTTCACACTTCTTCTCAATAATTTATCTTTCATATATACCCTCTTACAATAATTCATTAGGTCAGCCAGTTAAGCTTTCCTAATACATAATTAACTAGGTCGCCCAATTAAGGATTTTTATCACATAAATAATTACATAGCCCCTTACTAAGATACACACGGTATCTATAACAAGTATAAAAAATTTACAATTCATTACATATACTTTTAGATCTGCAATTCATGCTCTCAATTAATTTTACATGCTACATGTCTGAAGTCGGCGAGGATATAGGTCTTCTCCAGAATATAAGCCATAGCTTACGTCATTAGTATCCAATCAACAATCAAACTCAACCCATTACTCTATCATATGTCGGCTATCCATCAGTAATCTCACAAGTTCTGAAATATCTTTGCCAAAAAGATATACCCGAAACACAGAGACCTTCTCTGTCCAGAATCACAGTTACAGTCCAGAAAAATAGTCTTCACTAAATCATTTATAACATCCACAGTAGGTAATATAAAGTCAAGAGACCTTAGGGATAAGGTCAGAACACATCCTTGTGCATAAGTCCTACTTCAATCATTTTGAATCATCCGTACAGTGTCCGTACCCTTCATCCAGTTACATAGCCAGTCTGTCTTCTTCATAGAAATATATGTTGACATCAGTGACAAAACATGAATATCAACAACATGATCAGTAACCAAAACTGATATCATCCAACAATCTCCCCCTTTGGCATTGATGGAAACATATCAGAAAATCTATATGTATCAACCCAAAAGCACTCTCTCTCAATACAATCTTCTCAATATCCTCAATACAAATCTCCCCAGAACAGTAGGGATTTTCACATAGATTTCTTCCCCCTTTGGCAGCAATGGCAAAGGGTGCCATAATCCATCTATAGTCTTCTGTAAGATGTGGCTTTTTCAAATCTTCATGTCTAATCAACTAGGTGCAAGATCACCCAAATTTACTCCATAGTATTCTCTTGTGATCACTCCCCCTAAGGAGTAGATCCATACATCAAGTCCAGAGAATTTTATAGCTCTAAGATCCACTGGACTAGTGCACATCTCCATAATTTAGTTTTCACTGGGAGGGGCCATCACCCCAAGCATGCCTCTGAGATATTCAAAAGCATATTTTGCCAAAGGTTTAGTAAATATATCTATTATTTGTTCCTTTGTGCTAATATACTCTAGTTTAATCTCTCTATCTGCTACCTTCTCCCTTAAGAAATGATACTTGATTGAAATATGTTTAGTCTTTGAATGAATTATAAGATTCTTTGACATATTCACTATGCTGGTGTTATCACAATGGATAACCACTGGATCTTTGAAAATTATTTTGATGTCCTTCAACATTTGTATCATCCAAACAACTTGTGTATAGTTTATTGTAGCAACAACATACTCTGAATCAAAAGTACATTAGGCAATATAGTTCTGCTTCTTGCTCAACCAAGAAACCAACCTCTTTCCAAGGAAAAAAGCTCCAACACTTGTTCTCTTCCATTCCCTTGGTGCTTGTTTCAGTCCATATAGTGCCTTCTTCAGTCTGCAAACCATGTTTTCATCATCTGTCAAAGGAAAACCATCAGGTTGCTCAATATATACTTCTTCTTCTAGATCACCATTCAAGAATGCTAATTTCACATCCATCTGATACACTTTGAAGTCTTTATGTGCTACATAAGCAAGGAATAGTCTCATAGCTTCCAATCTAGAAACATGTACAAATTTTTCTTCATAGTCTATGACTTCTTGTTGTGAGTAGCCTTTACATATCAGTCTAGCCTTGTTTCTTACCACTATGCCTTCCTCATCCATTTTGTTTATGAAAACCCACTTAGTGCCAATTACATTCTTGTTCTTAGGTCTTGGAACCAATTTCCAAGTATTGTTCTTCTTTATCTGTTCTAGTTCTTCTTCCATGGATTTAGTCCAAGATTCATCTTTACATTCTTCATTAGTGGTCTTTGGTTCAACTTGAGAAATCAAAAAGATCTCATCTCTAACTTTAGATCTAGTCATCATGTCTTTGCTTGCATCACCAATAATTTGGTCTTCAGGGTGGTTTTTCTTTACATACCTTGGTGTCTTTAATGTCTCAATAGCTTCAACCTGTTCATCTTCTTCAATCTCATTTTCGATCATCAAGGGTCCTTCAGGTTCAGAAGCAACTTCTCTTGATTCTGTTATCTGACCACAATCCTACATTATTTCTTGAATTTGAAATTTCTAATCTATCCTCACATTGGTGCTTTCAATTAGTTTCCTCCGTCTCAGATTGAAACATTTATATGCTTTACTCTTAGTGGAATAACCAATAAATATTCTTTCATCACTTCTAGCATCAAACTTTCCTATTTCATCATATCTTTTGATATAACATTTACTACCAAATATTCTCAAATATTTCATAGTAGGTGCATGATCAAACCATAATTCATAAGGAGTTTTATTTGTACCTTCTCTAATATGAATTGTATTTAATGTGTACACAACAGTGCCAACTACTTCTCTCCAATGAACATGTGATACATTTCCTTCCAACAACATAGTCATTGTAGCATCTTATATGGTTCTGTTTCTTCGCTCTGCTATCCCATTCTATTATGGATTTTTAGGAGCTGAAGTTTGTCTATGTATTCCATTTTCTTCATATTATGTATTAAAAAATTCTGATGTAAACTCTCCTCCTCTGTCTGATCTCAAACATTTCATCTTTAAACCAAATTCATTCTCAACTTTTGCTTTGAACAACTTGAACTTGTCAAATGCTTCAGATTTCTCTCTCAAATATGTAACCCACATTATTCTAGAAAATTCATCAACAAAAAGTATAAAATACCTTTCACCATAGTATGATCTTCTTCTTATAGGACCACATAGATCTATGTGCACCAGATCCAACTTCCCTTTTGCTGAATAAGCTTTTCTCTTGAAAGTGCTTCAAGTCTGTTTCCCCATAACACATTCTCTACACATAGTGTTAGATGGCTTTACAATTTTAGGTAGATCTCTTACTACTTTTTTCATACTTGCCTTCACAGTGTTTCAAAATTAACATGACAAAATTGTCTGTACCATAACCAGCTATCATCAACCTTTGCAACAAAAGAAGCTTCATATGTGTTCAATTCAAATACATTACCTCTAGATTTATTACTAGATGCTATCAATTCTCCTATTTTTCTCTTGATAGTACACTTTCTATTTATGAAGTTCAGTTGATAACCCTTGTCCACTAGCTGTCCAACACTCAAATTGTGCTTAAGTCCATCAACAAGTAGTACATTGTTAGTGTTAGTCTTTCCATCCAAGGAAATAGATCCAATTCCAATAATAAGTGTAGGAGTATTTTCACCAAATCTAACAACACCACCATCATGTCTTTTCAAACTCACAAACTTATTTTTATCTGCAGTCATATGATGTGAACAACCGCTATCTATGACCCATTCAGATTTATTTTCAACTTGAGATACTAATGTTTTTTCTTCATGCATAGGTTCATCATCCTTAATAGCAATAAATCCAATTTCATCATAATCACCATTCTCATCATTAGATATACCTTCACTAGGATAATAACATTCCTTATCCTTTGAGAACTTAGACTTGAAAAACTTAGGTTTGCGCTTTGGAATTCTTGTAGGACATCTAGATGCAAAATGGCCTATCTTGTTACATGAAAAACATTTCAAAGGTAAATTTCCCTCAAACTTACCCTTACCTCTCTTTTCTCTTTTAGAAATCAGTGAAACAATTTCATCTAGATTTCTTTCTTCTTCCTATATCTGTTCCCATTCATCAGCATAGGCTCTAATTTTTTCTTTTAGATAATTACTGCTTGTGCTTGCATTTCCAGGTAAGATTCTTTTGCTTTTGTGCATGGTTGCTTTGAATGCTGACTCAACCTTAGGTAGAGTGTCTCCCAATTTTGTGGCTTCAAATGTAGTTAGCTTGCCAATCAACATCTCTCTGGTGAAGTTTGGTGGCAAAGGTATGATCTCCTCTATAGCCCGAACCTTCGTTCTATATGTAGGTGTCAAAGATTTGAGTATCTTTGCAATAAATTATTCCTCACTGTAAGTTCCTCCAGAGTTCCTAATACCAGTAACTACCTCAGTAATTCTCTGTGCATATGCTCAGATGTTTTCATCTTCTCTCATCTTCAGTGATTCCATCTTTTTCTTCCAATTTGGTAACTTTGCTTGCTTTGTAAATTTGTCTCCAACATATAGTGCTTCCAGTCTTGACTAGATTTCATGTGCGGAGTCCAAGTCCTTTACTTCAGTAAATTCTCCTTCTGATAATGCGCTGATTAAAGATTCCCTTGCAACCATATTGCATGAGAATAACTTCTTTTGATCTTCACTAGCTTTCTCTAATTCATCCTTAGTCGCTATCTTTTACTTCTTCTTTGTTATCATCTAGTAGTTAATTCCCAGACATATCAAATGTGTTCTCATCATGTTCTGCCGGCTGTCAAAGTTTTCAGAGTCAAACTTTGGACTATCCTTCCTATAGTAAGTCATCTTCAAGATCAACTCAAGCTATTAAACTTTCTCTCTAAGGACCAATATCTCTAATACCAATTTTTAGGAATAACATTCCACAAGACAACTGGGGGGGGGGGGGTGAATCGGTTGTAATCTAGATTATTAAACTTTATAATTTATAAACCAAATCTACAAATGTAAATGATAGCACACTAATAAACAACACCATAACACAATATTTGTTGTCGAGGAAACCCTGCTAAAGGTAAAATCCCGGTGGGAATTAACACCCACAAATAAAGTACTGAGAGTATAGTATTCATGTTAAAAGATATTAGGCCTGTTTGGAGCTTGTTACAACATTTTAGTACATAGTCCCTGTTAGGAGACAAACCTTATTAGGAGTCAAAGAAAATAGAAGGCTCATTTCCAAGGCACACTTCCCAAAGAAGGTTAAAGCCACTCTCAAGGATTTACAATCCGAATCAAGCGTATAAGGAAAATACACATTCCAGCGAACTCTCTAATAGCAACTATCTTTGCTTGGTCAGTTCCAATGATGTATCAACTATGCTTTGTATCCACCAGTCAACAAGCTTCATAGTTTCCACACTTCTCTTTCTTTTCTCTATCACACTTCTTCTCAATAATTTATCTTTCATTCATACCTTCTTACAATAATTCATTAGGTCAGTCAGTTAAGCTTTCCTAATACATAATTAACTAGGTCAGCCAATTAAGGCTTTCCATCATATAAATAATTACACATCCCCTTGCTAAGATACACACAGTATCTATAACAAGTATACAACATTTAGAATTCATTACATATACTTTTAGATCCGCAATTCATGCTCTCAATTAATTTCACACGCTACATGTTTGAAGTTGGCCAAGAAATAGGTCTTCTCCAGAATACACGCCACAAATGATGTCATCAGTATCCAATCAACAATAAAACTCAACCCATTACTCTATCATATGTTGGCTATCCATTAGTAAGCTCACAAGTTCTGAAATATCTTCTTTAGAAAGATATACCCAAAACACAGAAATCTGCTCTGTCCAGAATCATAGTTATAGTCAAGAAAACCAGTCTTCACTAAATCAACTGTAACATCCACAGTAGGCAATATAAATTCAAGCGACGTTAGGGATAAGGTCATCACACATCCTTCTACATAAGTCCAACTTTGATAATTCTAAATCATCCGTATAGTGTTCGTACACTTCATCTAGTTACGTAGCGAGTCCGTCTTCTTCATAGAAATATATGTTGACATTAGTGAAAAAACATGAATATCAACAACATGATCAGTAACCAAAAATAATATCATTCAGCACATTTCTAAGCTTTAGTAACATCCTTCAAGCTAATGAACCTATTATAAATCAATTGCAGCCTTATTGTGGTCAACAACAGCCTAAGGATTATATTGAGATAGAATCGATTGCAAGTGAGAAACACCAAAATGACAGGGTCTTCAATTTTCCAAGCTTCAAGAAAGGTATGACTTCTGTGTCTACCCCTTAGAACTCTCAATTTTACATCCCAAGTTTTAAGGGGAAGCCTTCTTTCCAAGAGCCTATATATAAGGAAATTTAGTCCACCACTCTACAAGAGCAGTCTACTCAAGACAATTTTCTATCCCAAGAGACCCCTCAGGTCTCTCAAGATGATGAATTACCATGGTAACTCTCATGGACTCTACCTCCTAGTTGTCAAATGCCAAGTATTTTAAAGGATAATAGAAAAGAATCAGAGCTATAAATTGTGGTAGATGAGCCTTCATGTGATGAAGAGGAGAGGAAATTAGAGGTGTCAGTGTTGACTAATGACTGTGATAAGTTGGGATAACAAGATGAAGAAATGGAGATTTATGCTCAACCCGAGCTCTTGGTTGATAGTTTTGATGAGCTTCCCATTTTTGTTGGATAAGAAGACATGCCATCAACTATGGGTGAAGGTTAATTAGGACGGAAAGATCACCATTAGCAAGGGATTGATTAAGAGGAAGATGCCATGTCTTTATTTGATTAGTTTCCTAGTTTTGTTGAGCAGGATGAGAAATATAGAGTCATGACCACTTTTGCAATTTCACAATAGCTAGAGGGAGTAAGGCATTATGATGACAAAATGGTTCATGAACTTTCAATCAAAGAGGAAGCTTTCCAATATGCAGAGGTTGACAAAAACCTTGGAGAAAATTGTTTAGAGAGAATCATAGAGGTTTTGTGTGTGGAGCTTGATGATAGGAAACTAGTTGTTCCTAAAGGCCTTCAGAGAGTTGATATTTTTGATGAAATCTTAGCCTATTTAATAGAAGATGATAGTCCCCTGACCATCGAAGAAGAGTTGACATGGATATTCATAATGAAAGACAACCATGAAGATTCAGAAAATAACAAGGAAAGTTCTGATTTTAGACTTTCAAGAGGATGCCCAATTAGATACTTGGCCCAAGAAGATTTTAATGAAGCATCCTCATATGAACAATTTGAGGTAAGTAAGATTGATCCCATTTTTCAAGAGGCATTTATATAATTTCTGACATACTTTTATGTGTCTCATGTCCCAGTAGCTATCCTTATGTGCTTAATGCAAGATATCCCCAGGAGGAAAGGTAGATATTTTGACCATCCGGTGAATGGTTTTGTTTGACCAGTTTTCTATACTGGTTAGTTTAGATTAGGTTAGTATTTCCTTGCTTTCCTCTAAGTTCTTGTGCATAGTTTTTTCCTATTTGTAATAGCTCTAAACTATTTTGGTTGTTTTTCCTCCTCCTGGATTCAATCCTCCTACTTCCCAGAAGTCTCTTTTGTGCTTAATAAAGACTCCTTTCCCAATGGAATGTCATAAGGCCACTGGTTTTATATGTCTAGGAGGCTGACATTCAGTGTAAATTGCCAAAAATGTTACCCAAATTTCTCCATCCTGTCAAAATTTGGCTACAAGTGGAGTAAATGAGGCTCCCACAAGGGTAGAGCCCAACTTGTATGTTTATGTCATGTTTTCTAGTCTTTATCTTATTCTCTGCATATTGCTAGGTTACTGGTTTTACCCCTTGTTCATGTCTTAAGGACCTAATTCATGCGAAAAACCCTTTGAAATATCTTAAACCCTAGCTCATTCATGACTTGTTCTATTTTTTAGTTACATTTCTGTGTGACTTAAGTGATTTATATGTCATGTGTGCATTAACTTTTTCCTTGGCTATCTCTTAATCTCCCAACCAAGAGGGAATATTACATCTCATTCAATGACTTAGCGCGACCCTTAGTCTCATGATGTCGAAAGAAAAAGGAATATGCTCTTTCCATCTGGAGATTAAGCACATGCCATTGATTTGATTTTGATCATGTGATGTGCACTAAGTATCATGAAGAAACTATAGTTAGTCAGATCATTGGGAGATTCAGTGATTCAGTCTATCTCATGATCTCGTAATTAAACTCAGAGTTAAAGTCATGGTTTGATTTTTTCCTTAGTCGTGTGATCTCTAGATGGACTTGGAGTTAAGAGAAATATTTGGAGACTTAACACTAACCATTAATCTCATCCCAGATGTGCGGATTACGCTAGATCTTGAGACAAAGTCAAAGGTCAACAAAGATGAGGAGATTACGTATAGATCGTTGATCATGCTTTGATCTTGTGGCTAGCATGAAGTCTCTAAATAAACCTCACGGTTAAGTAATCATCCATCGAATTAGATTTTCTTCATTCACTAAATCTCCAAATAGACTAGGGTTACAATCAAGTCAGGTAAAGTTGAAGATGGGCCTGCCAAGTTATGATCTGAGCAGTTGATGCAAATTTGATCCTGTGGATGGTGTGAGATCTCAGAATAAACCCTTGGGTTGGCTTTTCATCCCGCGACTTAGATTTTCCATCAGTCGTTGAATCTACAAAGAGATCATGGTCAAGGTAGCTGGAGTCAAGTTAGTTTCAGGTTTGCAAAGATAAGATCATGGTCGTTGATGTTGAGATAATCTTAGGGTTGGCACTAGATCTCTGAATTAAACCATGGTTAGGCTAGATACTTAGAGATTGAGAGATACACTTGGTCGCATGATCTCAGAATGGATCAGAGTTGCAGTAAAGTTATGATCTGAGCTGTCGATCATGTTTTGATCTTGTGGTTCTCTCATAATCTCGCAAATGAAAAGGAATATGCTCAAAAGGTTAAGAGATTTGGCGCACATTGTGGATGTGTTTTTAATCAAATGATTGTCTCATAATCTCGCGATAAAATGGAATATTCTTCTATGGTCTAGAGATTAAGCGTAGATTGTTCATATTGCATCTAATCTTATGGCTAGCATGTGATCTTGCAATAAACTTAGGGTTAAAGAAATGACCTCGCGACTTGGAGACATAAAGGATTTTAGATACCGGGGTTAAACATGAGTCAAAGGAAAGTTAAGGCTAAGGTTTGAACTATGATAAAGACACAAAAAGTAAGAAGATTTAATGGTGGGTGTAATCCCTCAATGGCCAAGATGAGCATAGTTAATCTTTGAGGCATTTTTCTAGGGTACCACATGTCTGTGATAAGATTTGAACTCGAAGTTATAGATAAAGATAAGGATAGATCAATGGTTGTGTTTTAAAAATGAAGTTAGGTCATTTTTTGAGCCATTGATATAGACATTCATGCCACATGTGACCATTATAAATAGATATTCAAATCTGATTTCAGAGGCTCAAGGCAGTGGTAATAAAGATAAAGTCTCAGACAGGGTAGATGAGTCCGCCACTTATTCTAATCAAATTTACGGTGATGGGAGGTGTATTCATGTCTGTATATGATCTTCTGAGATATTTCCTGAGTGCATTGATGGGCATACATGACTATTTTAGGGTTTGTGTATTGTATAATGAATATCTATTGTAACCCTAATTCTTCCCTAACTGATCAGATGGATTGACCCCCGAGCTTGTGTGCTAGGGGAGGTTGTATATAAGTAGTTTTAAGTGCTTTTGTAGCTAGGTTTTTCAGCTTATGCATTACTTTATGCGGGATTCTCTCTGCCCTCAGGTTTTCATCTGTTTGTTATTTCTCATTGGAATTCAGATTATGCAAAGGATTTTTGTGATATTTTCTCCAACCCTAGGCCTTCTTGTCTGTATTTCTCTTACTGAAGCATAATATAGTGGTTAATGTTAGGGAAAGATTGGAGTTCTTGATCCCTCTTTCTTTCTACATCTTTGTGCACTATTGTGAATGATTTGATTTAGATGATCTTGTGGATATTGTTTAATCCCCTTTCATTTTGTCTCATTCATGTGCCTATTTGCTGGAGTGGATGTCTGTTTGCAGGTCACAGTCCATGTCTATTCTATTGAATATTCTATTGTTTGTGAAATATTCTCTTTCCCTAAATAGTCTCTTTTCATTCCATACCTCTCTATGAAATACTTATGCAAGCCTATTCAAGAAGTTGTGTTATGCTAGATTCAAGATTTCATGCTAGTTTTGGTCCCTGTGTTATGATTCATGTTACATTCGGTGCATCACCTTGTAGGTTAAATTTTTTTTCAGTCATTTCACTTCAGTTCTCCTTCTATCCCTTTTCCTGCCATATTTTGTTTCAAGTTCAAAAGCAGATAAGGTGATTATCCAAGAGGAACCAGTCTAGAATATGTAGGCTTCACTTCAGTTAGTAGAGGTCCCATAACTGAGAAGTGATTCCCATGTTATACTTGTAACACCCCAAAATTGGCACCTAATAACTTAATCAATTTTGGTGCATTTTCTCATCCTCGAAGTCCTATTGTTCTAGGCAAATTCTTCTCCTAATTGACTTTAATTGACTGAGTTTCAA
>MU223398.1:1714539-1735322 GCA_018584345.1 Thuja plicata
CAGATAATTTTCTCCATCAAACTTAGGGCTTTCTTTTCTGAAGTAAGACATCTGATCTACCTTAAGCTGTTAGGCTTCTTCTCCAAGGCACTTGGCTCTGATACCAATTGTTAGAATAGTCCCAAAGAATAACTGAGAGGTGGGGGGGTGAATCAGTTATCAGTAACTTCAGTTATTTTTACTTCTTTAACTTTAGAATACAACAAAGTAAATGCTTAATCATATAACACAGTACTCAACACACAATTTGATTACGGGGAAACCAAATGGTAAAAACCCCGGTGGGAATTAGCACCCACAATAAACTATACTTGTTTGTAGTTATCCCTGTTAGAAGATATTTCAACCCTGTCAGGAGTTGTACATTAAAATGCAATAAGTATAGTGACCTGGTTAAGGGTCGGACCCTGTTAGGAGTCTTTTATAAATAACCCTATTAGGGGTGGTGGACTCACTGTCCAAAAGCTCACTGCTTGATGGTGAAGGCTACAACCTTCTGAATAATAGATATGCACTATATTTGATGATGAAATATAGAGTAGAACTGCTATCTTGATCAGTTCCAGTGTATTACAATCTTTCACTTCTTCTCATAGACTCTTGATGAATGAACCAACTCTGATAATCTTCTCTGTACATCTTTCTTCTCTTTTTGTATCATTCACACTTAGCGTTCACAAACAAAATACTATAAGTATCTTCTCCAAATTAGAAGGTCATGTAGGCTCTTAGAAACACTTCAACAACACCTTAGTTGGCTTAACTAAGCACACAAAAAATATTAAGTCCATGCAAGTCAAATTGAAGAGATGCGACGCTTCACTGAGTCAGCCTCACCAATTTAACTCTAACTTTGCAATCTTCTTGAAACACGTTTGGTGCCTTTGGATTAATATCATCAAATCATAACTAATCATGAATATACACATGCATATATAGAAGATAGGTGCAACTCAAGAAACATGTGATATACGTCGAACCTAAACCGTTACACTTCCAGAACTGTAACTGCCAATAACAGAGTTACATAAATTTACTGAAACATCATATCTGGGTCTGCGTGTATGAACATAACATAATAAACATGTCAACAATATGTATCTATCCATGCAAGTCTTCATATCATCATTCTGATAAGTACATACAAAATTACTACTGTGTATTATATGTTGTCATCAATGACAAACATACAGTCAATCAACAGCTCAGAATCAAATCTCCAACAAATACAACAATCGAATCAAGGAGTTTGTGAATTCTATTCATGGAGCAGTTGGAGCTATTGATGAAGACACTATTGTAAGTACGATTCTTAGAACTTTAATGCCTATTTATGCTATTAGAGTCTCTGTAATACACGAAATGAGAGCAACAGCTGGAAATAATATTACAATTGATAGTCTAATCGATAGACTAATTTCATTTGAGCTGAACAATTTTGACAACAGTGTTGTTCCTACCATTGAATTTGCATTTATGTCATCTCTGAAAATTAGTAAATCTGGTAATAAACACATGATAAGAAATGATAGTGACAGTGACAATGATGAGAGATAACTTGATGATTTTGAATTATTAATGGCTTGAAGTTGCACAAAGGTAAAGGAAGATATAAAGGTAAACTACCATTGGTATACTTTAATTGTAAAGAAATTGGACACTTTGTTTCCAGATGCCCTAATAGGAAAAATGATGAAAGAAACAATGAAAGATCTAATAATAGAAAGGATGATCGAGAATATAGAAGCATCCGAAAGTATGACAAAATGAGTAACCAAGATTACAAAGACAAAGGCAAGATGGCATGTTACCTTGTTGAAGATGAAGATAAAGACACCGACACCGACACGACACTGATGAAGATATTGAGGTGGTATTTGTAGCTTTGAAAGAAGATTCATAAGAAGATGAAAGGTATTTTGAAAAAACACTTATTTCTAAAGTTAGCAAGAATGATATTTTGGTTATTGGTAGTGGCTGTACACATCATATGACTGGAGATAAAGAAAATTTTGAATTTCTTGAGCATTATAATGGTGGATCCGTTAGAATGGGAAATGATACACCTTATTCTATGAAAGAAAAAGGGACTATATTTCTGAACAATAAGATCAAATGTGAGAATTCATATTGGGTGAAAGGACTTAATTATAATATGTTGAGGGTTTCATAGTTAAGTAACACAGGTCACCGAGTTGCATTTGAGAAAAGAAAAGCTAAAATCTATGATGAAACAGGAAATTTGGTCGACATTGGAGAACAATCAAAAGGTAATCTATTCTATCTTAACACTGCTGAAACTTGTTATTTGATGACTAGAAATGAAGATGTGTGGTTGTGGCATAAGAGGTTATGTCATGTGAATTTTGACAACATGGTTAATATTAGTAAGAAAAGAAAAGTAACAGGCGTACTAAGCATGTCTAAACCTAACCATGTCATGTGCAAACAATGTCAAATGGGAAAAATGTCAAAATCTGGTTTTAAGAGAAATTTCTTGCCATCTAATGGTATTTTGGAGCTAGTTGATACCGAATTATGTGGACCTGTGAGAACACAAAGTTATTATGGTGATAGATACTTTATTTTATTTGTTGATGATCGTTGGTGTTTGAAATGATTTTATGCTTGAAAAGATACCAATATACCTAGAGATTGATCTTAAAGAGTGGTTAATTCCAAGTATGGAAACTCTAAGGTAATTGGACCAACTATAGGGACAAGAATTCCCTCTACACTTTTGGTTCTACAAGACCAAGGTGGGTACACCTAATCCACTTCAACATATGATAATTTGCAACTTCCTCTGGATTTAGAATAACAAAAAATGATAATGATAATATTGAATGAAAACCATTCACTCACTATTTCTCAGTTTTTATGAGGAACATACAACAAAATAACAATGAACCTTTAAAGGATTTCAGAGTTATTTTCAAATGGAAAAATATAGTCAACCCCAACTAAACATGTATCATAGTAGAAGATATTTATCTCAGACCAATGCCTTATCCATTGGGAAATATCTTTTAGGCAGATATAGAAACACATAAATTAACTTTTGTCATAGATTCCAAGCCATAAATAATACTATCCCAAACCAACACTACTTATAAAATCCAGGCACTTATCAAGATGAATTTATGTTTTATTCAGAGCATTATTTAGTTTGATCCTAGATCAAAACTCAGAAATAACAACACATACACAGATAGACACTATGCAAATCAATTAGAAAATTCAAAATTCATGAGATGAACACCAAAGGAGAGATTGAAATCCAAATATTTGTATTAAGTGTAAAGAATCATATCTCTGTATACAAATTGCAATTAGATATGTACCACTTCAATAATATGCTACATACCTTTAACTTTATTTTTACTTATGACACTTCTCTAATACATCTACTATATTCCCTGACTGAAAACTTTACACATGCTTACAAAAACTCAAATTTCTAGCCCTTTCCAATGATCTTAGGAATCCTTTTATAGAGAAGGATTGCAAAAAGCTACAAATCATTTGGACCAAGGACAAAATACATGACTCGTTGAAAAGAAAAAAATGCAAGAGAAACTCCTAACCAATTTGTTACAAGATTTTTCAGGTATTTTGTCATATGACCGCATAGCCTTTGCAACTGTTTCAAAATTGTTTGGAGCCCACCAAAATGGAAATTGTTGCCTCTACCCTTTGATGTAGAAAATATTTTGTATCCACTTCCCATTTCAAAATGCTGGGGAAACTGCCATCTGTTACAAAACTGTAAAATATCTTTCTTCTTAGTCACCTATCTTATATTTGCCCTTCCAAGATGTGAACACCTCATAATTTTTCCAAGGGAATTTGACAACTTCATCTTTTTTGTTATTCAACTTGTCCCATTCTATTTTCATCTGATTGACCTCTTTTCTCTAGAATTGAAAGTATGATTTGACACTCTCTATAGTTTCCATCATTTGAACAAACAAAATTGTGATTTCCAAGTTGCTGATACTATTGGTTCTTATTGACAACTCCTCACACACCTCCCTCATCCATCTGGCTTCCCTTTTTAATTTACCACCTTTTCTAAAAAGGCTAGGGAATATCTCAAAATAGTATTTTGAGTACTCTTTTCTTAATGTCTTGGCCTTTTTCTGGATGATGCTTGTTTTTATGTCCAAGTCAAACAAGTCCTTGAGGAGTTTGTAACTATCTTTTATTGCAACATCAAAATTTTCTTCCTTTTTGGATAAGGAATAGAATCTCGGCTCAATTGAATGATTATGAAGGATTAGAAAATATTTGTATTTGAATAAGAAAAGATAGAGACCCTAGCGTAATAATATGGATCAGTACTTGTACTACAGATGAGATCATTCTTCTTTCCTTTCCACTCTTGCACAATTTGCTCCAACCTAGCCTTGTCTTTTTCAAAAGAATCTAAAATGACCATAATACTTTTCCCACTCAGGTAAATAGAAGCAGGCTCTATATTATCAGCAAAGTGCATGATTTTACCTCTCACCTTGTCCTTATACCTATGTTGCAGCAAAGATTGTGCATCTTCTTCTGATTTGGTGTTAGTGTCATCAGCTCTGTTCTCAGCTAGGTAACAAGCTTTCTTCCCTTTGACCTTGTAGTCTCAGGTATCTCTCTTGTCAGATTGTCGGTTGCTTCGGTAATCTCTATTTTCACCTTTGTCAAACTTCTTCTCATATGGTCTATCATTTCCTTTGTCATCTTTTCTTCGGTTTGGGCATCTTGCAGCAAAGTGTCTAACCTCTTTACAATTGAAACATACAAGTGGTAATTTACCTTTGTATCTACCTTTACCTATTTGTAATCTTCTGGCCATAAGTGCTTCAATTTTATCAAGTCCTTGATCCTCATTATCACTATCACTATCATTTCTAACAACATGTCTATGACTTGAGTTACTTATCTTTAGAGAAGATTTGAAAGAAGATTCTATTTATGGTAAGACACTATTATTAAAGTTGTTCATCTCAAATGAAATTAGTCTAACAATTAGACTATCTAGAGTAATTGTATTGTTTTCAACTGCTCTCATTTCTTGAATAAGAAAAACTCTAATAGCATAAATAGGTAATAAGGTTCTTAAGATTTTGCTTACCACTGTCTCCTCTTTAAGTACACCTCCAACTCCTCAGATAGAATTTACTACCTCTTTGATTCTGCAGCTATACTGAGTAATGTTTTATCCTTCTCTCAACCTTAGGTCATCAAACCTCCCTCTTAGGATTTTTTCCTTTGATCTGAGTACATTGGCATCTCCTCCATGTACAAGCTTCAACTTATCCCACATTTTCTTTGCAGAGGTGCAGGTTTTGACATCATCAAACTCAGCATCAGAGAGTGATGATGCAAGTTATATCATCATGCAGTTATGCTCATGCTTGACTCTTAATTGCTCAAGAGTATGAGGTCTTGTAGGCAATACATATTCAGTATCTAAGTATTGAATAATATCATTTACAATACCTGATAGGTGGAGTTTTATTCTTCTTTTCCATGATGCAAAGTTGTCTTTATTCAAATTGGGTACATCTCGTCTGTTCATGTTGTGATCTTTTGCTTGAGCTATTAAACTCTCTTTCTAAGCACACAATCTCTGATACCAATTGTTAGTAATAACTGAGAGGGGGGGTGGGGGTGAATCAGTGGCCTCAAAAATATTCCAATAATCAACCCTTAAAACTTAGTACCTCAATATTATACCTCTAGTTATCTTTAGTGCTATAAGATGAATGCCTCCAAATACTTATATCAATTTACTATTGCTCGGAATGCTTTGTAAAAACTTCTACTTTAGATTTACCAAATAGCAGTCAGTTAATTTACCAAAAGACACTAAATTATCTAAAGTACACTGATCAATCCAATTAAGTTAAGTGTAATGAAAAACACTAAAGTAATGACTCATAAACACATTGACACATGAATTTTTAACGTGGAAACCCTGTTAAGGAAAAAACCACTTGGGACCGGTAACCCAAAATTTTCACTCTTCTGAAGTGAGCTCGGTGAAGAGCCAACCCTCTTAAAGGTTACAAACACACTTTTAGGTGTGACCTTGTTAGAGGATTCATTAGTTTAGTTTTCCACTTGATATCGGGCATCTCTTTGCTACCTTCATGATAAAACACTCATTTGTCCTGTCAATTGCTATCTAGCATCTCATGCTACCTTCATGATCAAAATTTTTGATACTCCTTGGGATGTATCTCAATATAGAAAGGATCTTTAAATCCTACTTGGTTAAGAGACTTTTTGAATCAATGTTTAAACTGAAAAAGTATGATCTTTTCACATATACAACTTATACTTGCAGATTTTGCAGATCTATTGTAATCTCAAAAAACTATTCTAATCAATATAACTCTATTTATACCTTTGCTCCACTTTGATTCTGCTTGGTGATGTTGTGCTCTATTTCTTGGTGCCTACAAAATAATTTAGCTCTTTCCTTAGCTTGATTGATCAACACTGTATGAGGTTGCTCTTCATCAGTTTCTCTTCAGCATCCTCTTTTTGTTCTTTCACCCACACCAATTCATAATTAATTGAGTTGTCTCTTTATAGACATGATATCACCATTGTTAGGTTCTTGATCTTCTTGATCTTGCATGATCCACAATTCTCACCAATTAGATTTAAAGTAAAAATCTTGTTTTATCTCACTGAGATCTTCTTGCCAACTGGACAAAACAACTTTAAATCAATTACTTATCTCTAGCTTATCTTGTCGATGAGAACAATGATAAATACCAGGTAACTCTATTTTTAGCTCTTCCAGCTAGATATTTTATCGTTTATGAACTCAAGTTATTTTGGTGTTTAACTCTTTGATAGCGTCGATCAACACTCCAGTTCCCTCGGGCTTCTCCGTCAGTTTACACTATTTTTGGCCATCGGGTATGCTTGTGATTCTGCTCGTCGGTGTTCTTGCTCGGGCATCACTATCACTTGACTGTCACTGATCTCTATTTGTCGAGTTCCACTGACCATCGATGTTTGTATTCACATTGTGAATACTTGTATTTTATTCATTACATAAAGCATAATATTTATCTCTCTGATTCTCTGAAGTCTTTGACACTTTGATTATAACCGATTAGATTATATCAAGTTGACATCAATGAAAATACAATCCATTAACTGATTTAATGTCTTGCATTATCCTTCTGCATTTCGGTGATCAACTTTAACATCTTTAAACATTTAATCAGTTACATGTCATCACAGATAAGATATGATAAACTAACATAAGCACCAGGGCACAAAATCCGAGATGACCTGAACATTGTTTTGAGTTGATGTTGCAAGAGTGCACCAGTATCGATGCATTCAAAGCCAAGATAACCATGAGTGCAATCTTGCATACACACGAAGAGAAATAATAGTCAAGGAGATATTTTTGACCTCACCTTGGCATACAAATAAATAGGATTGAGGGATGTGAGGATTTTCTGCCTTAATGCAAGAGCTCTTATCACATACACCCTGTTTATTTGACATTGCTGGATCATCGGGACCACACCAACAAGCACTAGATAAATAAAATATTAAAAAAAATCAATGGGAAAAGACAAAATACAAATAGAAGTTCAGCATACTTTAGCCAATTTCAAAGTTTTCAGATGTGTATATGTAGGAGGTGTTGAGAAACACCGTCATGTTGGTGAGTGCAATGTGTTTGATTTCTATCAATCTGTTGTTTACATTTGCAGTATCCAATGTTTGTTAAGAAACATAGATGCATCCAAAGTTAGTGTTAAGAAACACTTTTGAATAGGGTGTTGAGAAACACCTATAGTAGTGAGTTGTCCTTTAGAAATGACAAGATTACTGAGTCTAGTGTAATCCAACGATATGATCAAATTTGGGGAACCATGCCCCATGCTAACAATAGATGACTGACTTGACTCATGTTGCGAGGAAAAAATTGATTCGATTGCCCCTAGGTTATGACCTTGGATCAGTTTCAAGCCAAGACGGTTCTCAGAAGAACCAAAGTGTCACAAAAGTGACTAAAAGATATGTACAAACTGAAGGAAAGGATTGTGAAGACTGAGCATTGATAGATGGAGCACTAAGGTACAAGAGGCACCTATTTACCAGGTTTTCACCTACTTGGAAGATATTTTATTTAGTAGAAATTGACTTGATTTGAAGCGATGAATCCAATTTGATCAATGTGCCTGGTTTCTGAAATGAATGACTTGTCTAAGACTAATCTATCTAGTTTTGAGTGTATCCAGCACTGTATAAGACAATTGATTGGGTTGCTTTTGATTTATGATAATCTCAACTTGATGTGATGCGATGAAGCTGAGATGCCCCAAGTGATGGGGTCTTGATCGATGATATGATCATTGAAAACCTAGTAAGCATGTCTATGTCACCATCCTTTTTTTTTTTTCTTTTTCATTTTTTATGTATTTTCTCATTTTTTTTTTATTTTTTTTTATTTTTCTCTTTTTTAAATTTTTTTTTTTTATTGATGCATCAAGGCGTCTGTTGCTAGGTTTTTACCAATATGATCATTTTTTCAGGACTTTTTATAGTTTTTAGATTTTTTAGGGATTACTCATTCTCAAGAAAGATCACATTGGTTCGCCCCCACTATCTAGCAAGGTAGAGGTCATTACAGATGGATTAGAAAGTTGATGGATGAGGTGAACAGTCAATGATGGATGAAGAGGGTGAATGCAACCCTCAAAGATAGTCTCCTCAAGATTACCCAGGCTAGGAAAAAAATAATATAGAAATTTAGGCTCAGGGAGCGGTGTTGGATAGCATATAGGATGATGACCAGATGTCATGAGAAGCATGTGGTCCAAAAGAATGGACATATCAAGAGACTTCAAAGAACTTGTTTTCAATTTTGATCAAGACCAAGGGGTCAATTTGATATGATAGTGATGGGATAGCTATGATAGCACAATCAGGATAAGGGGTGATGGAGGTATAAGTGAATGGTTTGGATTATGGCATGAATGCTCAGAGATAGGAAGGATAGGCTTGGGATAAGAAATATCATGATAGGGTACCATGGATGAGAGGAAGTGAATAGGCTGATGGAAAGAATGATGAATTTTAGGATACATGATGCTCATGGATAGGCTCAAACTTGTAAAGATCAAAGGTGTAAGAGGGAGCACATGAAGGATATGATGAATATAGTAGCATAGATGGAACTTGCCCCCCAAGTGGAGAGTTCAAGTAGGAGGAATTAAGCATGACGCCTGTTTGCTTGGTTTTCATCATGGTACTTATCCAAGGTTCCACAAGAAGTGGTTTTCACCATAGGAAGGATTGATTTATCTTTACTTTTTCTACCAAGGCACCTCTTTACCAGGTTTTCACCAAGGTACATTTTTTTTTTTTTTTAAATTTTGATTTTATGGAGGAATTTAAGCTTCTAGCTCTTTAGATAGTGCTCCTTTGAAAGATATGCTATGATGGGTCAAGGCCACTGAAGTTATGCTCAAAGATGTTTATAGGGTGATGGTAGAGAAGAAATCGAGGATAAGGGAGATGGTAGCCAAGGATTTATACAATGGATTGGATAAGAGGAATGAAAGGATATGGGATGGATGGGTAGGTGGTAGGTGTGGGATATTGGATAGGGTATTGAAAGGTTTGTGTAGAGGTAGATGTGAATGGTGATAAGATCAATATTGACACACCCCTTGAAGGGTAATGGACAAATAAAGGAAAAGTGGATGGAATAGCTTGAGGCTTTCATGTATGAGCTGATATGGATCTTGATACACAAGGACCCAAGATGGATGGAGAAGAGAGTGAAGTATTCAAGGTAATAATTTTTTGGACATGAGGACCCAAAATAGAATTAGAAGATGGGATATGTTTAGATGGAGATGAAGTGGAAGACTTTGGAAGCTTGGATGCCAACTTTGACTTTTCCTTTTTATTCAAGTCTTTTAAGAGAGACTTGGGAATCCACATAACTTTTGATTTTCATTTTGTATCCAAGTCCTTTAGAAGAGACTTGGGAGTCCACATAGATTTTTATTTTTGTTTGTTTTTGGATGATTTAGAACGCAATTATTCCATGATGGATTTAAGAACCCATGCTATCTTTGATTATATTCTTTGCTTATATTTAGAACGTAATTCTTCCATGATGGATTTAGGAACCCATATTTTCTTCGATATTATTATTTTCTTAGTGGACCCTTGTGGTCTCTTGAATATTTCATTTTTCTTTGTAGTCACATGTCGATTAGAATGGACATAGTGATCTTCATATGAAAGTGGATTCTTATATTTTTGATTTCTTCGTTGACATCCAAACTGCTTCCAAAAGACTTGGGAATCTTGAATTATGGATTGATAGGGAGAGTTTAAGAATGCATGTCATTGTTTATCTTGATAGGGGATAGGGCAAGAATATGACAAGCTAGTAGTGATATGCATGGTGGATGGAGGGATATAAGGATCTAGAATAGATGGAAGGTTTGATGGTTTTAGCTTTGGAATATAAGGACCAAGGATGGATTTGGAGGATGGAGAATAATGATGCTTATGTTTGAGTAGAGGAAGATAAGGTATGAAAGGGATATCAACATCTTTAGAGTGATTTTCATTGCTGAGACTCTCATCTTTAAGATTCATGTTTATATCAATAGATGTATGAGTATCTTTGATAGGAGAAATTATGATAGGAGAAGCTAAAGCTTGAGGGGATTTATTGTTATGCAAGGGATTTAGAGGAATGATGGTTTCTAGATACAGATATGGAGAAGTATGAAAAGGAGATGATGGGATGCCCTTATCTTGACAAGGATCATTAGATGGTTTAGAAAGGGTATTTTTCTCTTGATTTTCAATAGGCTCATTAGAGATGGTAGAAAGGATATCTTGATCTTTCTTGGGAGATGGAGGGATAGATTCTTGGAAGAAATGAAAGGGGATGATAAAATCATCATGGGACTCTTAAGATATGTGACTTTGGTCAAATATTGGATAAGGATGGATGGTGTCTTGATCTTGATCATTACTGATATTTGTTTCTTCACACTTTGGATTTGCCTCTTGACATGGAGCCACTTCTAAGGATGAGGTAGGAGTTTTGATCTGCATAGTGGATTCTTGACACGCTAATGGACAATCATTTTGAGTAGGCATGAAAAGCATTGAAGCACATGGATGCTTTGGGTCTATGATCTTTGAATCCTGAGAAATACTTGTAGTCGTATGTTGATTAGCTTGGATCTCTTTTAGAGGTAGTCCTTGAGGATAGGCATAGTCTTCATTAGGATAATTCTGTAATAAAGATGGTGTGGCTAGTTTTGAAGTTTTAGGAGATGGAGGAATGGTGGAAGAAGTAGATGTGATATGTGAACCTTTTCTAGACATGGATTCCTCATATTGATCATGCTCAAGATTAGATGAATCATTAGGATTTTCAACTTTGATTATGCCATCATCTATGAGATCTTGGATTTTATGTTTCAACTCCATACAAGATGAAGTTTTATGCTCCTTGTGTTGATCATATGCACAATAGGTAGTCAATAATTTCAATCCACATGATGTGATTTGAGGAAATGTGATGAGGTCATTCTAAAGTTCTTCCAATGCTGATTCATAAGATTGTCCCAAAGGAGTGAAGTCCCTCTTGCGTTTAACCCAAGGGTTTTGTTTCATGAGGTTACTAATCCCTTTGGAGGGAGACTTCATGGTGTTTTCAGTAGATTTTAGGGCTTTGGATCCATTTGGTTGATCAAAGCTAGGATTGACATACCAAGATTTCTCCATGTTGGAAGGAAGTGGAGAGATGTGAGAATCATGATCAAATAGAAAAGGACAAGTTGATCTTAATGAGGATTTGTTTGATGGTGTATCCTTTTTTCTCTTTAATTCCCAGAGTTCAGATTTCAAAGTTTGGAGTTGTTTTAATATAGCTTCCATAAGAATATCCTCTTTCTCATTATTAGGACCATAAGGTTTAGTCATTTACTTTTAGACATTGTAAGATTGTCTTGATGCACTTTCTTAGAAGATTGAAGAGAAGGTATGATGAATCAATTGATTGAGTCACAGCTGTTGAAGTGATATCTAAAGTGCTAATTAAGTTCAAGACCAAAAGACAAAAGAGATAATGTCCAACTGAGAGAGAAGCAATGACTATAATCTTGAGTCAAGGTTAACGAACCTGCTCTCGCAACTCAGGATAAGGACATCACAGACAAAGATGATAAGATTAACAAGACACTTAGACTAGCACAACAAAGTCAGATTTCTAGACAACAAGCGAGTCAGACTGTCAACAGATTGTAGTTAATGACAAACTAGGAGTAATGATGTAAAAGCACAAATTTTAGAAAATCTAGATAGAACCAGCGTAATGAAAGACATAATTGGACAACAATTTGACTGATTTAAGCGTTTTATAGTAGATGCAGAAAATCAGACAATAGTTGACAGCTTGAATACCTAAGAGTGCAGATTTTGAATCGTTGATCGTTTTAATGTTTTATTTGATGTTTTGATGTTTGTTTTGATTGTTTGGTTTCTATTTTTGATGTTTCACTCATGCAAGACACATCAAGAAGAATGTTTGTTGCATAAAGAACAGACACACCACAATCCTAGGTAAGCCAGGGAAATATCTGTTGAATTCTCACTTGAACCAAAGTTCAGCCATGCCTACTCATAGTGAACAACTTAGAAGCTTGGAGGCACGGTATCCTCCTTACATTGCACTCACTTCTCAGGCACTCCAAGCTTTGAATCCAAAGGGTAATCACTTCCTAATGGACCATTGTCTCTACTAAGAGCCATGAAAATGTGGGACATCTTACTCGGTCTTTGACCTTCCGTGCCAGTAGATAGAGGGATTTTGGATATAACAACAAAGTTTTTTAATTAAGGCATCCATTCAGGTGGTTATACTTGCGGTAGATTAGCTCCATTATGGAGGCCTCCCAACCTATAGAAGTTATGTTCTATAGGTTTTTATGCACAACAAGGGTACTAAGGGAGATCTTCTTCCCCATATAAAATAATCAACACCTGTTCACAGTGACACTAATCACAGTGACATTTCTTATATACTAGTTCAAAAGGGCTTGGATTTATCCTATTACTGATTGGGAAATCCACTCTCACTGGCTCTATTAAAGCTCTTGGGAGGTAGCCACGCTAAAAGATTTGCATGAATTTCTCTTACAACCAAGATCCATGAAGGTGAGGGGAGAGGATACATTAATGCAATTCTTTTGGATTAAAATTCTATAAGACACTTTATACACATAATAAAATGAATCTTTTTCAAGCACCAAGTTGAAGTTTTTTCTAACTACTAAAAGAAGACATGAAAGTTTTGGATGATACGCAAAGGTCTTCGACAAGTGTCCTACATCAGAATCATTAGTAGTTTATGATTTTTTTCTTCATTTATAAGGTCCCGCAAACAACTGTTAGGCTATAATCCAAAGATAAGCCAGAGAACAATAAAGCCCAAAACTTGTCAGCATTAGAAAATCCAAAAAATCATAAAACTGATTGCATATTTAGAAACTAGACAAACAATCACACACTTTCAAAAACAATTACACTCAAAACGGTTATCGTACGAGCCTGTACGAGGCTCTGGAAGTTGCAAAATAGAGGATTAAATAGGTACAGTGATGAAAATATGAAATTTCTGATAAACCAGGCAACCCAAATCAGAAACTAACCCCACCACAGTGATCTTTAGGAAATTCTACCCCAAATAAAAAAAATGCTCGAAACAAGGACTTAATATGAGAAAATTATGAGGATTTGAAGTTAGAATATAAAATTAAAAAATATAATGGTGACTACAAAGATTTTTAAACCCCTACTGATGTCATCAATTCATGAGGTTAAATTTGACGGTCTAGGGCCCATCGTAAAAAGCCAATAACCCTAGATTTTGACGATCAGATGGCTGTCATTTTTAACATTGCAAAATGTGCTATGTGGAAAAAAAATTAAAAATATTCATGTGTGTCTGCTGATGTGGAAGAATGATGTGGCATATGAGGTGGCCCTGTGGCAGGTGTTAGTTTTCTACTTTCCCATTTGGAGGGATGAAGGAGGTGATGGAGGTTGAGCTTCACTCCATGGAGTAGGGCTGGGCTGCGATGCAAAGGAGGGGTTGTGCGGCTGAGAGGTGGCGCATGCCTGAAAGCTGAAGGTTTGGAGGACACCGAGAGGGGAAGTAGTAGAGGGAGGTAGAGTGGGGATTTTGGATTTGCGGGAGTGGAGGAAGCAGAGGAGGTGGGAGTGTGCCGAAGGAAGTGGAGCTGCGCAGTGGGGGTGGAAGAAGCAGTGTTGGGTGGAGGCAGAAATGGAAGAGTTGTGGAGTGGGAAGAGGGGAGTTATCAATGATGTGTGTAAAGGAGTAGTGTTGCATAGGGGTAGGGCAGGTAAGATGTGCGACACATGTAGGTTTAGTTTCACATGTGGGTGAAGTGAAAAAGATAGTTTTTAAAGAACCATCAAAGCCACCTAAATAAAATAGTGAGTTCACCGCTTAGGGATTTGATGCTAAGGGCTTGGTGCTAGGTGAATTGCACTTGGTGATAATACAAAAAATTTGTATTAGAAAAGGATAATGAAAAAGGGGATTAGGGATAAGAAAAAAAATAATTCATCGATATGCATGTAGGAATAATCCAAAATTTGCCTTGATTTCCATGCAGGGAGTCGTACGGCTTCTATATGCAAATTTGTTTTGCCACAAATTCAACTTTAGGTGGGTATGAGCATGTTTATAGTTGTTTCAAACCAAAATAATGACACAGATGTGGTGGTGAAGTCATATTTGGCTCAAAGTGAGTGTAGGAAGGATTTTGGCTCAAATGGATGATCGAGCCCCACGGTGGGCACCAGAAATGTATGCATGAAAATGGGTACCTGCAAGCTGCACAAAAAACACACACACTTCAATAGATCATTACATGGTTAGCGGGTTAGAAAACATGAAATTGAAATGCAATAAACTACACTAACATAAATTGATATATTTCCTTCTAGTAGGTAGGAGTATTAGTTTTCTCTCAGGTCATCGCAAACTCAGTGACTACACCAATATCCTAAACGA
Source organism: Thuja plicata (assembly GCA_018584345.1). Taxonomy (NCBI): domain Eukaryota; kingdom Viridiplantae; phylum Streptophyta; class Pinopsida; order Cupressales; family Cupressaceae; genus Thuja; species Thuja plicata. Next base: position 1,729,652 of record MU223398.1, read on the forward strand.
AGGATTTTAAAGCAATATGATTGATCTAAAATGATATGAAAAATGCAATTTATTGTTCATGCAAGCTAATTAGATTTATTTTAAAGCACCAAATGAAAGATGATGATTCATTTTAAAACCCAAATTCAAATATGCTCTAAAATTAAGATTTGCATGCTTAAACAAATTAAACTAACAATTAAAGATAAACAAGTTGAAAGCTAAAATGCAATAAAGCTATAATGTAAAATGCAGGATAATAACAATAATACAAAAGATAGGATCCTTTACGAAGCAAATGAATTTATCTTTTATAGAAATCTCTCTTGAATCGACTGTCCAGATTGAAAGAAAAGAGTGGCTCAGATTTTATTTGAGGAAGCACAATCCATGTGCAAGGAATTTGATTGGTCGAAAGATTCATTTGACTGAACTAACTGATCAGTCTTTTTGGAAACTTCCAAAATCAGTTCTCAGTTAACTGAAATGTTTCCAAAATGATAAATAATGGAGAATCAATTAACTGAGTGGAACTGGATTGTTTCCAATTTGATAATCAGTTAACTAGATTTGATGATGTCATATGCATTTTTAATAATTTAACTGATTTTGAATGCATATTTTTGTTTTTATTAATTAATTTAATTACTTTTGGATTTAATTGACAAATTTTTATTTTTATTTAATTAATATATCATAAATATCAATTAAATAATTAACATAAGGTTTATTTGCCAACGTATTATTATTTTAGGAATTAATTAATTAATCAAGTACGATGATTAATTAGGACCTCCGGTTCAGATCAGATTAGCTTGAATTTGATACTTGCCTATTTGATTTAAGACTTAGGGTTTATCAAGATTTGGGTTTCTTGATTAATTGTTGAGATTGGGGGTCTAGGTTTTAGATGACCATTTTTATGTGATTAAACATATTTCCTTGTCATACTGATTTAGGAACTAGTTTCATCATACTTAATATAAGTTCTATCAGATTTAAGTCTCTCCTTTGTGTTATCTTTTGAGTTGTAAGTTTTCTGGCTTACTGTATAAGTCTTGCTTATGCATATGTGTATTCTATAAGTCTTTGATCTTAGATCAAATTATTGCATTGGATATTACATTGATTCTTCTTGGATATCTATTTGAGGATCTTGTACTGTGTGATCTGAGAGTTCTTATGTTTATGGCTTTGAATGTTTTCCAATAAGGTGTTTCAGTTTTAGTATTGTATCTAGGATTTAGCCTAATGGATACGACACTGATCTAGAATTAGTATTTCTATTGAGATACATATTTGGATGGTTTGGCTATGTTATGTCCCAAAATTATAATCAAACTCATAACCAAATTCTTTAATTTTCAATTTTTTTTCTTCTTATTCCACCAATGGTAGTGGAGAGTCAATGAATGCTAGGTTGGCATTTAGTACTTACTTACCATTTATCTGTTGTTTCAATCCATAAGTAGAAGGTGTTGTAAATAATTGAGTTTACTCTAGATTAGGTGTACCCGCCTTGGTTTTGTAGAGCCAGAAATGTAGATGGCAGTCTTGACCCTATAGTTGGTCTAGTTATCTTACAGAGCTTTCATAATTGGAGCTAACCACTCCTAACATCTATCTTAAGATATATTGGTTTCTTTTTTGTAGTGTAACTATTTTAAACACCAACAAGATGGTGACTCTGCTAGGGATAGTGTAGCAAAATTTTCATAATTGGCCAGTAAGTTGATCATTGGAAGCATAAAGTTACTAAAGTTTGGTCCTTTGTCATTATTTTATCTTGAAGAGTTCTTTATTTGCATTTATTCATATTAGTTAGTGATGTGATCCCAACTAGTTTTGGGTGGTGAGTCTGAAGTATTCTCTGCAGTAGGGTGAGTATTAAAAATCATTTTGTCACACTCTTTCTAATATGAGTTACAGAAGGACTAGGTCTCAGTCAAAGAGACATCTTGAATATAGGTTGGGAAATGATTTCCCAACTACATCCAAGTCTGATCAGCCTAGAAGAGAAAGGGATATCAGAGGTACCCCTCAAGATGGAAGACAAAGGGAAGAGATTAGAGAAGAAAGACTAGTCCAACACAGCCAAGAAGGAAATGCATCTGAATATGAAGAAGTTGAGGCTACAAATATGGGACTGGGTGAAAATGAAGATTATAACTCTCCTAGTGAAAGAGAGGAAAGAGATTATGACATCACCCTTCTTGATTCAGAAGATGTTGATGATGAGGAAGAAGAATGGACATGACATCTCCAAAAGGCAATTTCCCTAACACAACAGAGGAACAAAGAAAAGGAAGATGATAAAAGGAAAAAGATGATCATGATTGAGCAGTTGAAGATGAAAGTATGAAACTAGGAGGCCATCAATTATGTTGCCGAGCCTGAGAGAATTGAAGAGGAACCTGTCATGCAAATAGTTAATCATCAAGGAACTAAAGATAAGGGAAAGAAAGGAATGGAAGGGGTTATAATAAATGAGCCCAATAATCTTAAAGGCCCAACAAATCATATTTCTAAATTGGACAAGGATCTTGAATGAGCTAGAGTTGAAAATGAGATCATAGCTAAAGAACTTGAGAAGCCAGAACTGGAGGCTGCTACTTTAGAGATGAAGAAGAAGGATGATTTTAGTAGACAAACAACAAGGCCTGTTCATCTTGGTGCTGAAGAAGCTACAACATCAAATACTAAAGCCTCTACTTCTCAAGACAACACTACATTTCAAGGAAATTCCACTCATGCAGAAAGGTACAAGCAATTCTCTTTTTATAATATCTTTGGTTATCCTAATGTAGTTCCAAGTGAACTTAGAGATAAACTTCCAAAATTTTCTGGGAATAATGTAATCACATGTGAAGAGCACTTGAAAAAATTTAAGGACATGATGGATGATTATGAAATTCTGCATGAGGATGTATTAATGAAAATTTTTGTTCAGTATTTAGTAGAGGATGCTAGAGATTGGTTCAGGGGGTTAACCTATAATTATGTAGGATATTTGGAAGAATTAATTGATTTATTTAAGGAGAAATATGGTGATAAGACCAATGAGGAATTCATTTTGAATGAATTCAACAAAATTAAAAAGAATCAGAATGAAGATGTTGCAGAATTCAACATAAGATTTCAGAGAGCCGTGTTTAAACTTTTCCAAGTCATGAGACTTGATGAAAAAGTTTGTCTAGCTAATTATCTTAATGCATTTGATTCTAAGATGGGATACCTCATAAGAGATAAGAATCCAAGGACTATAAGAGAATCTTATAAAATAGCTATCAATATAGAAACTAATAGGAGGGTATCTAGACAATTGGGTAGAAGAGATGATTGGAAGCATGCAAGAAAGGAATTGGATAAACCTTCAAATGCCAAACCTAAAGAGGAGGTCAACATGAAACAGATTCTAAATGCTATAAAATATTTAAAACCAGTAGAGAATAAGAATCCAAGAGATCCAAATAAAAATAGGCAATCCTAAAATAATTTTAGTTAGCAGCCTAGGATACAGAACTACCCATACAATACTCAATGGAAGGATGGAAAGCCCATTATCCCACAAAGGAAAGATAGGCCTGGTTATAGAACTCCGGATCCTTTTTAGAGAAATTCAGCTAACATGTGTAGTGAATATTATTGGTGTGATGATTGTGAATCTCCACATAATCTAGATAATTGTGCTATTGCTCATAAAATGTATCCAACTCAATCCAAACAAGAAAGATAGAATGAGGAAAAACTATATGATGATGTTGGGAATGCAATGGCTTATAAAGATGTGAAAAGTGAAGAATCTAATGACCAAGGTCAAGATCAGGAGTTTCCTTCATCAGATGAAGAGGAGTTTGATGATTAGGATCACGATCAAGATATGCTTTCATCTAATGAAGAGGAAGTAGACATTGATAAAATAGGGTGTAAAGCTACAAGGGGAAGAGATCCTTTTATGGAAAGAAGATCTTCAGAGGTAGAAAGGGTTCGGATCACAGAAAACTTATTTTGTCAAGCATAAAGTAACTATAATCTAAGGAATAGGATAGTTGGTAATGCAGATGGTAGACCAGCTGACATGTTCATTGATGACATGTAACTGATTGAATGTTTGAAGATGTTAAATATATGATCATGCAAGGTATTAAATCAGTTAATGCAATGTATTGTCATTGATGTCAACTTGATATAAACTATATGGTCATGAAAATACTGCCAAGGACTTCAAAGAACCAATGAATCAAAGGCTATGCTATCAGTAATGCATATAAGTCAAGTATTCACTAGGTGACTGTATACACCGACGGAGTGCATGCCGATGGACAGAGTAAAAGAAGAAACGTCATAGAGTAACCCAACGGAAAGAATTATAGTTTTGCCCAATGAAAAAGACAAGGATGGAGATCCTGATGACAACTAAAGTCACACCAATGGAATAGTCAGTTATCACCGATGACTAATTGAAGTGTTGACTGACAGAACAGTGAGTTCAGAAAATGACAAAATACTTAGTTGTCAAGAAGCTAAAGATAGACTTAACTGATACTTATCATTGTTCTAATCATCTAGATAAAGCCAGAGATAATTAATTGATTTAAAGTTGATTTGTCCAGTTGGCAAGAAGATCTCTTTAAGATAAAAATGGAGTTAACTTTAAATCTAATTGGTCAGAATTATGGATCACGCCAAGAATCAAGAAAGCCAAGAAAAGGTAAATCATGTCTATAAAGAGACAAACCCAATTCATTATGAATTGGAGTGTGGGGTGAAAGAGAAAAGAGGAAAGATGCTAAAGAAAATCTGAAGGAGAAGAAAGTATCCATTCAGTCCTGATCAATCAAGCTGATGAAAGAGCTAGATTCTGTAGACACCGATGAACAGTGAGACAATATCATAGAGAAAAATAGTGTGGAGAAAAGGTATAGAATTGATTATATTGATCAGAGAGGTAATGCACCTACAATAGATCTTAAAATCTATAATTAATTTGTATGTATGAATAGATCATTAATGTTTAGTTTAACTATTGAAGAATCAAGTCTCTTAACTAAGAAGGACTTAAAAGTCTTCTATAATTGAGATACATCCCAAGGAGTATCAAAAAGTTTGATCATGAAAGTAGCATTGGATATGTCCGATACCTATTGATAGGCCAAGTGAGTGTTTGATCAAGGATGGTAGCTATTGTGACTGAGGTTTGCACCCTTGCTGAAAGCTTCTCTAACAGCAACCTAGTGAAACATGGAATCAACCTCCAAGCTGTGGGACTTGAACTACGAGATTGAATCTCCAGAGAAGGCCGGCTTCCTCTACTATCAGGATGCACCTAAAACTATCTCTTGCAAGGAAAAGGGAGAAGGAGATGCAGAAAACCAAATTACTTGAAAAGGGAAAGGTGATACACCAAGATAGGGTCTACTTTCTTCTGCCTTGAAACTACACTACACATCCATACAACTCAATTAACACAACTTCTACCACATGATTCTTAGCAAACATGTGAAGGTCAGAGACTAAAATTACTACAAGGGAAGAGAAAACTTCACAATACAGTAATCCAAGCGGAATAGACACAACACACAATGAACCAGAATCAGCTTGATCAATAAGGGGTAAAACATCTACACAGTTATTGATTGCAAAAGAGGATAAACATGAATTACACAAAATGAGGCACAAGGTAATTACGATA
>MU223398.1:1744179-1761424 GCA_018584345.1 Thuja plicata
CGACCACCGTCAGATCACTTTACTTCTTCATCGAACGGCTATCTTTTAATCGCTTTATATTTCCTTATGCCCTTAAATCATCAGGAGACTTCGCGACTGAGGGCAAACATACCTTAGTCTTGTTATCACGTGATCCTCCTCCTTCATCAAGTGATCAGGCGACAACCATTAGCTCTGTGACAGGTGTCATCTGTTCTTTCATCCACTTTATGCATTATGGAAATCTGACTCACCGTCCTTATCTAGTGACATCCCGACTGAGGGAAATATCTTAGCATGAAACCGTTAGTCGCTGAGTCGTGACTGTTATCCACTAACTGCCATTTATCACGAGACCACGTGACTGAAGAAAGAACCTTAACTGTTTGACTGAGCTGATCCAGCGACCATGCGACATGAAGTAGGCGCAAGGTCAGGAGACATTTCTTTGATTTGCCATTTCTTCTCGCGATCACCCAACTAAAGGTGGGTCTCGTTCCCTTTAAAGCTTATAACATGGAAATCAAGCGACAACCCGACTAAGGAGAGATCGCCAAGTCTTGAGAAGCTGAAGGAATATTCCATTTTGTAAAGAGACTACGTGACAAAGCAAAAAGAGAAGTCGGGAGATAAAAGGGAATATTCGCTGAGGGTCACGCGATCACCCGACTGACTTAAGACACATGTCTTAAGTGGCTGAAAAAGGGTAACGAGGAAATAAAACGAGCCAAGGCTTAGGGTTTATTATCTTGTTTGCATGAAAGACTGAGGGTTTACAGGGGTTCTGAGGGTTTAGACATGAAGCCTGGAAAACAAGACAGAGGAAACAAGATAGGGCAGCTCAGGCCAATTTGCACAGAAAGGAAAATTGGGCAACAGTAGCATTAGATGCCAGATACTAGGTGACAAACTATATTTTAAATCCTCTAACAAGGTCACATCTAACAGTGTGTTTGTAACCTTTCACAAGGTTGGCTCCTAACAGAACTCACTTCAGAAGAGTGAAAATTTGGGGTACTGGTCCCAGTGGTTTTTCCCTTAAGAGGGTTTCCAAATTAAAAATCCTTGTGTTATGTGTTTATGTGTTATTACTTTACTGCTTTACATTTCACATATGTAATTATGGATTTATCGGTATACTCTGCATATTTACTATGTTTTGGTAAATAGTTGTCTGCTTATCGGTAATCATGCAGAAGAGAGATTTATAAAGAAATCCAACAAGTAGAAAATTGATATAAGTATTTCAAGGCATTCATCTTGTAGGACAAAAGATAACTAGAGACATAATTTATGGTTATAAGTTTTTAGGGTTGATTTAAGGATTAATTTTTGAGGCCACTGATTCACCCCCCCCTCAGTTATTACTAACAATTGTTATCAGAGATTGTGTGCTTAAAAGGAAGGTTTCAAGACCTAAGCTAAAGATCACAATATGAATAGACGAGATGTGCCCAAGTTGAACAAAGATAATTTTGCTTCATGGCAGAGAAGAATAAGAATCCACTTATCAGGTATTGGAAATAATGTTACTCAATACTTAAATACTGAATATATGTTGCCCACATGAGCACCAACAATTGAAAAAATGAGAGAGAAGAATGAGCACAATTGCATGATGATAGAGCTTGCTTCCTCACTCTCCAATGCTGAATTTGAAGATTTCAAAACCTGCAAGACTGCAAAGCAGCAAAGCAGATGTGGGACAAATTGATGCTTGTACATGGCGGTGACAAATTTTTTTTGAGAGCCAAGGCAGAAAGCCTTAGAGGAAAGTTTGGTGATCTCAAAATGAAATAATGTGAAAACATCACACAGTAAATCACAAGAATCAAAGAGGTAGTCTATGCTATTCGAGGAGTTGGAGGTGTACTATAAGAAGATACAGTGGTAAGTAAAATTCTAAGAACCTTACTACCTACTTATGCTATTAGAGTATCTTCCATTCAAGAAATGAGAGTAGTAGAAAATAGAAATGTTACTCTAGACAATTTGATTGGAAGACTGATTTCATTTGAAATGAATAACTTTGATAATAGTGTCTTACCAAACATAGAGTCTGCATTCAAAACTTGTATGAGAATAAGTAAATTAGGTCATAAACACACTATGAGAAAAGATAGTGATAGTGAAATTGAAGAAGAAGATCTTGATGAAATTGAAGCACTTATGGCTAGAAGAATCTAGAGAGGAAAAGGTAAATACAAAGGTAAATTACCACTTGTTTGTTTTAATTGTAAAGAGATTGGAAACTTTGCTGGAAGATGTCCTAATAGAAGAAAAGATGACACAAGTAATGACAGATCATTTGAAAATAAGTCTGACAGAGGTGATTACAAAATCTATTGACATTCAGAAAGAAGAAATACCCGAGACTACAAGGACAAAGGAAAGAAGGCAAGTTACCTAGTGAAATGAAAAGATGATGATACTGACACCGAATCTGAGGAAGACATCGAGATGGCGTTTGTGGCAGTAAAAGATGATTTAGATGATGATAAAGAAAGGTATGTAGAAATTGCACTCATATATAAATTTAGTAAAAATGATGTCTGGATCATAGATAGTGGCTGCACTCACCATATGACCAGTGATAGGCAAAATTTTGAGAATTTATAATACTATAAAGGTAGTTAAGTAAGAATGGGTAATGACACACCTTGTCCAATTGAAGTTAGAAGAACTATAATGTTGAATAACCAGATAAAATGTGAAAATGCTTATTGGGTAAATGGATTGAATTATAATCTATTGAGTGTTTCTCAGTTGAATAATTTAGGTCACAGAGTAGCATTTGAAAATAAGAAGGAAAAGATCTTCAATAAATCATGAAATCTTATTAGTACCGATGAGTAGACAAAAGGTAACTTATTCTATATGAATGATACTGACTCCACTTGCTTAATGGCTAGAAATGAAGATATATGGTTGTGGCACAAAAGATTGTGTCATGTGAACTTTGAAAACATGACAAAAATAAGTAGAAAAATAAATGTAAGAGGCTTACCGACGATGACTAAGCCCGACAACTTCATGTGTAAGAATTGTCAAAAAGGTAAGATGACAAAGTCTAGTTTCAAAAGAAAAACCCATACATTTGATGCAATCATAGAATTGGTCCATGTTGATTTATGTTTACCCATGAGGACAAAGAGTTATTATGGAGAGATATTTCATTCTCTTTGTTGATGATTTTTCTAGAATGATGACAATTATGTTTCTAAAAGATAAATCAAAAGCATTTAAGATGTTTAAATGGTATAAGGCAATGGTTGAAAAACAAAGTGGTAAATAATTAAAATGCTTAAGATCTGATAGAGGAGGGGAATTTATCTCAGATGAATTCACTAACTTTTGTAATGAGCATGGAATCAAAAGACAGGTCTCTACACCGAGAATACTAAAACAAAATGAAATTGTTGAAAGAAGGAACATATCCATTGTTGATTGTGCAAGGACACTGATGATAGAGAAAGGGATCACCCAAATTTTCTAGAGGGAAGCTCTCAGTACTACTATTTACACATTGAACATAGTACAATTAAAGAAAGAAACCAAAAAGTCACCTTATGAGCTTTGGTATGGATACACACCCAATGTGAGTTATTTCAAAATTTTTGGCAGTCAATGTTATATCTTAAAACATAATAGAAATGGAAAAATTGAATCCAAGAGTGATGAAGGAATATTTCTAGGGTATTCTACCAAGAGAAAGGCTTATAAATGTCTAAATAAAGCCTTTAAAAAATTTGTTGAAAGTGAAAATGTAAAGATAGATGAATTTGTAGAGAAGAATGAGAAGGAAAGTACTAAAGAACCATAAGAATACAATAGGTTTGTATACAATGAAGAACCTAACACTCTACCCGACCAACAATGTAGAGCTCCCGAGTAGCAGATCATTGCACCTGAGCATCAAGCTGCAAATACTGGCGATCAGAATATTGCTCAAGATGATGCACAAAGTGATGGAGAACAGAATGAAGAAAAAAATGATGATCAAACTTATAGACAAAGAGCTGAACCTATGCTTGCAAGATATGTTAGAAAGAACCATCCACAAAACTAGATCATTTGAGACAAGAAGACTGGCATGAGAACCATAAGTAAGTCTCTAAATACAAGATGTCTTATTTTTTATTATGAGCCCAAATCTATCAATGCTGCACTAGATAATGATGAATAGATAAGTACTATGAATGAGGAGATTGAGAAGATAGAGAAAAAAAGACATGGACACTTGTACCGAGACCAGATGACAAGAATGTAATTGGTACAAAATGGATATTCAGGAATAAACTGAATGAGAATGGAGAAGTCACCAGAAATAAAGCAAGATTGGTATGCAAGGGGTATGCACAAGAAGAAGGAATTGACTATGGAGAGACCTTTGCACCCGTTGCTAGGATAGAAGGAGTAAGAATATTACTTTCTTATGTTGCATGTAAAGGATTCGAGGTATATCAAATGGATGTCAAGTTTGCATTCCTAAATGGAATACTTGAAGAAGAGGTATACATTGAACAACTAGAAGGGTTTGTTGATCCAGAGAAGAGGGACATGATATGTAGACTACACATAGCCCTGTATGGATTAAAAAAAGCACCCTAAGCCTGGTATGAAAGACTTCATTCCTATCTTATAAGTATTAGATTTGTAAGAACTAGAGAAAAAAATAATCTTTACTTAAAGGAAGATACTGATGCTAACATTTTGATCGCTGAGATATTTGCTGATGACATCATATTTTTAGGCAATGATATGCTATGCAAATCATTTGAAAATGAAATGAGCAAAGAGTTTGAGATTTCTATGTTTGGAAAAATCAAGTTCTTTCTTGGTCTATAGATCATGCAACAAGATGAAGGTATTTTTATTACACAATCCAAATACATCAAAGAAGTACTGAAAATATTCAAAATGGAAGAGTCCAAATGAGTTGAAACACCATTGGCAACTAGATGTAAGATGACAAAGGAGGACAAGTCATTAGAAGTAAATCAGACTTTGTATAGATCAATGATTGGAAAACTCATTTATGTTGTACATACTAGACCAAATATTGCACATGCAGTAGGTATAGTTTGCAAGTTTTTCTGCTAATCCCAGAGAATTACATATGACTGTTGTGAAAATAAATCTAATATATCTAAAGAATACCAAGGAATATGGCTTATGGTATAGAAGAGAAGGCAAATTTGAACTTAAAGTCTTTACCAATGATGATTGGGATGGAAATATTGATGACCGGAAGAGCACAACTGGAGGAGCATTCTTTATGGGTGACAGACTTGTCACATGGATCAACAAGAAGCAAGGATGCATTTCTCAGTCTGTTGCAAAGGTAGAGTATGTTGCTGTTGTTGAAAACTACTCAACTATTGCATGGATCAAATAGTTATTGGAAGGTATGCATATGAAAATTCTAGAACCAGTAATTATCTATTGTGATAATACAAGTGCAATAAACATTTCCAAGAATCAAGTCATGCATGCTAAAACAAATCACATTGCCATCAAATATCATTATTTGAGAGAACAAGTTTAGGCAAAGGAGGTGATACTTGAGTATGTGCAATCAAAGGAACAATTGGCCAATATCTTCACCAAGCCACTGCCCAAGGATGAATTTGAGTACTTGAGAAAGAGACTAGGGGTCAGACCCTTGTCTACTGGTCAGTAAGATGACTAGAAGGCTACATCAGCCTGCATATTATCAGAATATAATTCATGTTGATGCAAGAAGAGAGATGGAATTCAAAGATAAATATATACACAGTAAGGCATTTATCTACTCTGAGCACCAGAGTTATACTAATGGATTGGGAAATTCAAGGAATATATTATGGATCAAAAGGATCTATTTGGCATCACTGTCAAAATCTTGTTTGACAAAGATGTTTGTTTGGAATTGCTGTCAATGGGAGAGAATTATCTCATTATCATACTAATAAAGGGAGAGAATATATCCATTAGCATCTTAGGGAGAGATCATATACATAAAAGTATCCAAAGGGAGAGATGTAACAAGAAAGGGAGAGTATATACAAAGGAACAGAATTGCTGACAAGAAACATCAAAAGAACAGAGAACAGTCAAAGAGAGAGTGTTTGACACAAAAGGAGAACACATCACATCAGAGAAAGAAAGATTCTAAATCTATCTAGTGAAGGTATTGAAGATAGAAATAAAGCTGCAAGAATCAAATCAAAGCTATTTGAGCTTACCGAAAGCCAGACATTTGTAATAGTTACATTAGGAAAGATTGATGAAAGTGTATATTTCATATTGTATTAGTAATAGTATAGTATACTAATATATTATATTTCCATCAATGCCAAAGGGAAAGATTGATGGCATGTAACTGAATGAATGTTTGAAGATGTTAAGTTGATGATCATGCAAGGCATTAAATCAGTTAATGTATTGTATTGTCATTGATGCCAACTTGATATAATCTGTATGGTCATGAAAATACTACCAAGGACTTCAAAGAACCAATGAATCAAAGGATATGCTATCAGTAATGCATATAAGTCAAGTATTCACTAAGTGACTATATACACCAAAGGAGTGCACATCGACGGACAGAGTAAAATAAAAAAATTCACAAAGTAACCCGATGGAAAGAATTACAGTGTTTCCCAACGAAAAAGACAAGGATGGAGATCCCGATGGCAATTGAAGTCACACCGACGGAATAGTCAGTTATCACTAATGACTAACTAGAATTTTGACCGACAAAATAGAGAGTTTAGAAAAAAACAAAATGCTTAGCTGTCAAGAAGCTAAAGATAGACTTAAGTGATACTTATCATTGTTTTAATCATTTAGATAAAGCCGGAGATAAGTAATTGATTTAAAGATGATTTGTCCATTTTGCAAGAAGATCTCTTTAAGATAAAACTAGAGTTTGCTTTAAATATAATTGGCGAGAATTATGGATCACGCCAAGAATCAAAAAAGCCAAGAAAAGGTAAATCATGTCTATAAAGAGACAAACCCAATTCATTACGAATTGGAGTGTGGGGTGAAAGAGAAAAGAGGAAAGATGGTAAAGAAAATTTGAAGGAGAAGAAAGTCTGCATTCAGTCTTGATCAATCAATCTTAGGAAGAGATAGATTCTACAGACACTGACGAATAGTGAGACAACATCATAGAGAAGAACAATGTGGAGGAAAGGTATAGAATTGATTATATTGATCAGAGAGGTAATGCACTTACAATAGATTTGAAAATCTGAAATTAAGTTGTATGTATGAACAGATCATTAATATTTCAATTTAACCATTGAAGCATCAAGTCTCTTAACCGAGCATGACTTAAAATTATTCTACAATTGAGATACATCCCAAGGAGTATCAAAAAGTTTGATCATGAAAGTAGCATTGGATATTCCCGATACCTATTGAAAGACCAAGTGAGTATTTGATCAAGGATGGTAGCATTGGATGCTAGATACTAGGTGAAAAACTATATTTTAAATCCTCTAACAAGGTCACACCTAACAGTGTATTTGTAACCTTTAACAGGGTTGGCTCCTAATAGAGCTCACTTAAGAAGAGTGACAATTTGGGGTAGTGGTCCCAGTGGTTTTTCCCTTAACAGGGTTTCCACGTTAAAAATCCATGTGTTATGTGTTTATGTTTTATTACTTTACTATTTTATATTTTACATATGAAATTCTATATTTATCAGTATACTCTACATATTTACTGTGTTTTGGTAAAAAGTTGACTGCTTATCGGTAAGCATATAGAAGAGAGATTTACAAAGCAATCCGACAAGTAGAAAATTGATATAAGTTTTTCAAGGCATTCATCTTGTAGGACAGAAGATAACTACAGACATAATTTGTGGTTATAAGTTTTAAGGGTTGATTTAAGGATTAATTTTTGAGGCCACTGATTCACCCCCCCTCTCAGTTATTACTAGCAGTTCATTACATATACAAAAATAGGTTCCAAGAAGACACCAGAAAAATAAAAAAATAATGAGGATGTGAAGAAGATAAAGGTGAAAATGAAAGATAAACCAAGTGATCCTATTATTGTCCAAAATATTAAAATAAGGAAACCAGAGATGAACACTTCTTCTATTCCAAAATATGTTATAGGAGTTGAGCCAGGCTTGGCTATTCAAAATGAGGATAGAAGTATTTTTATTACCAAGAAATATATTTCTGATATCAAATATGTTCCTATTGACATGGGACAATTGATTTTACAAATCACAGTCAGGGTTCCACTTTTAGAAATGATGAGAATTCCTGAGCACAAGGAGATAGCCTTGACATGGATGAGTAGTGTTTCTACCACAAGAGCCTTGAAATCCGTAATGGATGAGAAGAAAAAAAATAGTAATGAGAAAATTTATACAAAGGGAAAGGAATCGGGTGAGATTGTTTCTAAGATCCCTCAAATATTCTTAAATACAAATCATGTCACTCCTCCTTTGGGAACTGTGGATCCCTTCTTCTTAACTTTGGTTATTTATTGCAAAATGCTCAAGAATTGTATGATTGATTCATGTGCATCAAATACACTCATGCCTACAGAAATAATGAAATCATTGGGACCGCAGGTAGATACTCCTAATGGGAGGTGTCAAGTAATGGATTCAAGGGATGTGTCTTTCATAGGTACTATTAAGGCCCTGCCTTATACACTTGTTGCATTTCTGAAAAAGATATTAACAATGAGTGTTCTAGTAGTTGACATTCCACCTTAATATGGAATGTTGCTAACTAGGAAATGAAGTGCATCAATGGGAGGAAGTATCCAGTGTGATATGTCCTTTGCAACATTTGACATAGATTGTAAGAATGTCAAAGTATCCAGAGAAGTCAGAACTCTGCACATGATTGAGGAGAGTGAAGATGAAGCAATGAATTTTTTCTTTGATAGTGACATTGGATCCTTTCAAGTGCAAGACAGTAAAGCTGAGAGGGATGTCCAACATATGATTTTTTCAGAAGAGAAGGACAATCTTGCAGATAAGACTGACTTATGGACAATACACTTTGATGGTACAAACTCAAAGGAAGGAATTGGTGTAGGAGTGTTACTAATAGCTCATAGTTGTAAGACCTACAAGTTCTCATTTTCTCTGCTATTTACTTGCACTAATAATATTGCAGAGTAAGAGGCTTTGCTAATAGGACTGAGGTTAGATTCAAGACACAAGATTATAAATAGTAGAGTCATTAGGGACTCTAAGTTGGTTATCTCTCAAATAAGATCTAGATATGTTTCAAAGAATTAGAGGCTAAAAGAGTATAGGAATTCTTTTTGGGATGAAATTGAAAACTTTGATGCATTTGGCATTGATTCCATGGAAAAAAGTCAGAACAAGATGGTAGACCTGCTAGAAAATATTACCTTAAGGCTTGAAGACATTACTTTTGCAAGAATTTCTAGTATAGAGATTCAATCTAGACCAGCCATTCCAAATAATGCTGAAAGTTGGCAAGTCTTTGATGATGACATGGATATTTTGAGATTCCTATCTTGTGAATAAAACTTTGGTGAGAAAGAGATGGAATTTACTGGTTTTGTGGAGACCTTGGATGGAAAACAAATTTTTTTTGGAAAGGAGGTTCTTCAACTAATATCCAATAAGGTACCTAAAGGTTTGGTTGTACTTGAGAGAGCCTTTGATAACAAAGACAAGTATTTATCAGCAAACACGGTCAGCAAACCTGAAGACTTGGAGGAGATAAAATTGGGAACCAATCAAGATCCTAAAAAGGTATATACTGGTAAGAAGTTATCCCCCAAGCTTACAGATTCATTGGTAAATCTTCTTAGGAAATATAGAAATGTTTTTTCATGGTCTTATGATGAATTAAAGACATATAGAGAGGATTTATTTCAGCATGAGATTCCATTAAAAGAAGGCACTACAACTTTTAGACAGAAATTGAGACCTATTAATCCCACTCTCGCACCCAAGATGCAAGATGAGTTAAAAAAAGATGGGGTATGTTGGAATTATAAAGCCTATAAGGCATTAAACTTTGGTATCCAATTTGTTACCAGTAAGAAACAAAAATGGATATATCAGATTATGTGTGGACTTGAGAAATTTAAATGTTAATTCTTTGAAGGACAATTATGGACTGCCCAACATGGAAGCAATGTTGGAAAGAGTCACATGGTCTGAGATGATGTCCATGTTGGATGGCTTTTTAGGATATAATTAGTTCAAGGTCAAGGAATCTAAACAGTTCAAGACTGCATTCACCACTCCCTTGGGAACTTATGTATATGTTAGGATGAACTTTGGATTGACAAATGCTGGATCTACTTTCCAAAGAGCCATGGATGTGGCATTTGTAGATTTTATAAATAATTTTTTGGCAGTCTATCAAGATGATTTTACTGCTTACTCAACAAAAGAATATTGACACTGTGATCATCTTGAAAAGATCTTTGTAGGAGCACTAGAGTATGAGGTTTCCTTTAACCCAAAGAAGTATATTTTTTGGGTAACAAAGGGAAAGCTTTTGGGACACATTGTCTCTAAAGATGGAGTTAGAATTGACCTTGAAAGGGTGGGTGCAATTGATAAAGTCTCTCAGCCCAAAAATGTCAAGGGTGTTTAGTCCTTCTTTTGACAAGTAAACTTTTTGAGGAGGTTTGTTACAAACTTTCCAGAGACTATTTTTCCAATCTCAAAGATGATGAAGAAAGGAGCCAAAGAGGAATGGACTCAAGAAGAATGTAAGGCTTTCTCAGATATCAAGAAGGCTATTAAAGATGCCCCTATTTTGAGAACCCCTGATTATAGTAAGCCACTTCAGATTTTATCCTTTCCTTCTTATAATAATGTTGTTGCAGTATTATTACAGAAAAAATCAGAAGGCTATGAACACCCTATTCATTTTTTTAGTAAGTCTTTGTAGGCAACAGAGCTAACACATGATATTATGGAAAAACAAGCCTATGCTTTGGTCAAGGCTGTTAAAGCATTTAGATGTTATTTTGTAGGAGAAACCATAATTTCTTATGTGACAAGTGCTGCTGTGAAAGACATCTTAGTTCAAAAAGAGGTATCATGGAGAAGATGCAGGTGGATCAACAGGATCCAAGAGTTTAATATTGACATCCATATCACCAAGTTGGTAAGAGGTCTAGGACTTGCTAAAATCATGGCTCAAAGTAATTTAGATGCAAATCACATTGATATGTTAGAAGAGGAGAAAAGACCATACATTTGTGGTATGAATCGATCTGATTGGTACAAAGGCATCATTGGATACTTGAAGAAGATGGTGCTTCCCCCTGACATGAATGATAATAAAAAGAGAACAATCAAGTTGTATGCTTTTAAGTATGCAATAATTCAAGGAAAATTATGGTAGAGGAGAAATGAAGGAGTATTGCTCAAATGTGTATATCATGATAGATCTGATAATCTATTGAAAGAAATGCATGATGGTGCATGTGGTGGCCATTACATGGCTAAGACTACTGCCCATAAGGTTATCAGATCTGGTTTTTGGTGGCCAACAATATTGAAGGATTCTCATCAATATGTTAGAAAATGTGATGTTTGTCAAAGATTTTTAGGCAAGCTAAATTTTGGTGGGAATCTTCTTTTGAAGCCTGTTATGGTTGAGGCACCTTTTTAGAAATGGGGGATGCATTTCATTGGTGAAATCCCTAAAAAGTCTAGTGGGGGTCATTCATGGATCCTAGTGGAAACTGACTATTGTACTAAGTGGGTGGAAGAAATTCCCACTAGAAGAGCCACAAGTAGGATTGTGATTGATTTTATAATGCAAAATATGTTGACTAGATTTGGTTTTCTAGAAACCATTGTGGTAGAAAATGCTACATGCTTCAGATAAGAGGAGTTCATTGATTTTTGTCAGCAGTATGGGATTCATATCTCTTATTATTCCCCATATCACCCCCAAGGAAATGGTAAGGTTGAATCCAGTAACAAAAGCTTGATAAAGATTATCAAGAGAGTGTTGGATGAAAACAAAAAGGCCCGGGATTCAAAATTGTAGCTTGCTCTATGGGTAGATAGTGTAACAGTGAAGAAGGCTATTAGATGTGCACCTTTTGATGTAGTTTATGGTATGCATGCTAGATTACCATAGAATAAATTACTACAGATGTATAAATTCATCCAAGCATATGATGATGACCTAGAATATGATATGAGGATTAGACTGGAGGATTTGATACAACTTGATGAGTAAAGAAGGGAAGAAAATGATAGGAATGTCAGACTACAACTACAATGTAATAATCTGTTTGACAAGAGAACTACTGCTAGGAAATTTGAATGTGATGATATGGTTTTCATGTGGAATTACAGAACAGAGGATAAAGGAAAACATGCTAAATTTTATCTTATCTGGTTGGGACCATACATAATTCATGGTAGACGGGGTTCTGATTCCTATATTTTGAAGGACTTAACTAAAAATATTCTGGAATTTCCAATTCATGGACAATTCTTGAAGCTTTACTTTTCTTAAAGTTTTAAAAATCCATGAACAAGTAAGTTTGTACATGTTATTTCTGTGTTTTTCTGTTGTAGGTTAGTTTCCTTTTCTAGTAGGTAGTCTGCTTATCCCAGAGAAAGCTAAATCCTTGCTATGCATGAAAGAGGCATGCAACCCCAAATAGAGCCACTATTAGACCCTTTCAAATTTTTCATGTCTCTAGATCTTCTTTCCTTCTCTCTAAAATTTTTATTAGGTCTCTGGCCTAAAGCCCTAAAACCCCTAGTTTAAATTCATGAAAAATCTTCCTTAAACCCTAAAACCTCACGAGCTATTAATAAAATGAAGTTACTTTTTTGTAACTTAAGTTTCTTACATCATGTATTTTAAGTTGTCATCAAAGGGGCCATGTTATTCCCTAAATTATTTTCCTAGCGAGGTTTTAAATATTTCCTAAGTTTTCATCCCCAAAAATACTTTACCCTTTTTATGTGTCGTGCAACTGAATCTTGATCAAACGGTCTGCTTAATGATTGAAGGCCGAGATGATCATGATCTATCAATAAAGACATTAAGCCTGTAGAACATGTGTCCCAGTGGGTCTGACTAAAGTCAAAAGGAAAAGGTTAAGGGGAAACCAAATTGCAGAATACCTAACAGTTGGCTTAAAGGCTTAGTGATGAGATGCGCATGATCTAACCTTTAAGCCATTAATCCTGAATGAAATGTGGAAAGCTGTCAGGTTTTGGACCCGCCGGTGGTTAGTTACCAAGTGATCAAGTAAGAAAAGATCTAGTGGTATGGGTAATGCCTTAAAGAAAAATTGATCAAAATCTAACCATCAAGGAATTACGACATCGAGCCATGTGTCTCAGTGGGTCTGGCTTAGCGACAAGGTAATTAAGGTAAAGTGCAGTCAAGTTGAATAAAATCTAACGACCAGTGTATTGCCTTAAAGGGAAAGTGCTCAAGGTCTACTCATTAAGGCATCATGACTTAATGATGCATGTCCATGGTGGGCTAGGCTTAGGTCAGAGGGTAAATTAAAGACTGATCAAGTGGGTTTTGATCGAACAAACAACATGAAGCCTCAAAGAAAAGGTGATCATGATCTAGCTATTAAGGCATTGCACTAGCACAACACATGGAGGTTAAGACTAGCCAGGAAGATAGGATGGACATAACAAAGATGCCAGGAGGCAAATTATCATAGACTCTCTGAGTTAAGTGGGAAATTCTTTAGAGGGTCATGAGCTGGCGAGATGGTGCCATGTGTCCAGGCTAGCAGGAGAGATCTGTGGTGGTATGAGCTCACGAAGGTGAAAGGAATATCCAAGATAGGGTCATGAGTGACCGAGAATATGACAAGTGGTAGGTTATTGGAAGGTCACACAATTTAGAAGAGGTTGGCATTTTGGTGTGCACGACTAGAAGTTGTCGCGCAGTCACCGTGGTTATTGTAGGTAGCAGGAAATGTTGGCGAGTGCGCGACTAACCATTGGAAGTTAGTGTTGTGCACTCGTGCAGGTTAGTGGTGGTCAAGAAAATATGCTTTGAGTGATCGAAAGGATGATATGTGTTAGGATCAGATCTTTTTGATGCCTAGGTAATTTAAAGGAATCAATGGTGTTGTTTTAAAGTTATGCAAGGGTTCAATCTCAGCCATTCATGTCCTTTTCCATGCCACCTATGACCGTTTTAACAGATTTTCAAAATTTTAAATCCTTTCTTAGAGGGTTTCATGGTGGTGGACTCAAATATTTGTCTCAGAGCCATAAATGCTACAATATGATCTTATGGAGTCGGCTGTACATAGCTATTGAAGACCAAAGGGATTGAAATTTGATATACTAGGATATATTTATGTCCAGACTTGACAGAAAGAGTTTTATAATCAGAGGATAAGTGAAAACAGAACTGCTCGATCATTTTTACATTTATGAGAGCTATTCTCAGTGTAATTCTTTTGAATTTCTTACACCACAGGGTACTATTTTCACATCCAGTGAGCATGACTATTGTTTTCATATCATATTTTCATAGGTAAAGGAGATTATAGGGTTTGAACTTGAGAAAAGAGTTGAATATTGCATTGATTGGTTGTAAAACCTAACCCTAAATGGTTTGAAGCTTGTTGAATTATTGTTCCTATAAAAGAATATTCAAGACCAGTTAGAAAGGGTTGGAGAATTGGGAGAAATAATGTGAAGCATTAGGCTAATATTTATTTCCAATCTAGGGTATAACAGATGTAATTTTATATTGTATCAAGATAGAATTGAAAGTTGTTTGATCTTTTGCATATTTTCATATTGCATATCTCCTTGTCATACTGATTCAGGAACTAGTTTCATCATACTTAATATAAGTTCTGTCAGATTTAAGTCTCTCGTTTGTGTTATCTATTGAGTTGTAAGTTTTTTGGATTACTGTATAAGTCTTGCTTATGCATATGTGTATTCCATAAGTCTTTAATCTTAGATGGGTGAATCATTTATCGATAACTTTAGTTCTTTAACTTTAGAATACAACAAAGTAAATGCTTAATCAGATAACATAGTACACAACACATAATTTGATTACGGGGAAAGCAAATGGTAAAAACCCCGGTGGGAATTAGCACTCACAATGAACTATACTTGTTTATAGTAATCCTTGTTAGAAGATATCTCAACCTTGTTAGGAGTTGTACTTTAAAATGCAATAAGTATAGTGACTTGGTTAAGGGTTGGATCCTATTAGGAGTCTTTTACAAATAACCTTGTTAGGGATGGTGGACTCACTGTCTAAAAGCTCACTGCTTGATGGTGAAGGATACAACCTTCTGTATAACATATATGCACTATATCTAATGATGAACTATAGAGTAGACCTGCTATCTTGATCATTTCTAGTGTATTACAATCTTTCACTTCTTCTTCACATAGACTCTTGATGAATGAACCAACTCTGATAATTTGCTTTGTACATCTTTCTTCTTTTTTCATATCATTCACACTTAGCATGTCACCTTTGACTTGCTATAAGTATCTTCCTCAAAGTATGATATCATGGGACCTGTAAGACAACTCTTCATAACATCCTCGTTGGCTCTACAAAGCATGCAAGCATTATTACAACCGCGCAAGTATAAACTGAATAGACGCGACGCTTCACTAAGTCGGCCTCACAAATTTAACTCTAACTTTGCAATCTTCTTGAAACACATTTGGCACCTTTGGATTAATATCATCAGCTCATAACTAATCATGAATATACACATGCATATCTTGAAGATAGGCGCAACTCAAGAAACACGTTATAAACGTCGGCCCTAAACAGTTACACTTCCAGAACTGTAACTGCCAATAATAGAATTGCATAACTTTACTGAAACATCATATCTAGGTCTACGTGTATGAACATAACATAATAAAAATGTCAACAACATGTATCTATCCACACAAGTATTCACATCATCATTTTGATAAGTACATATAGAATTACTACTGTGTATTATATGTTGTCATCAATGACAAACATACAATCAATCAACTACTCAGAGTCAAATTTCAAAAAATCTCCCCCTTTGACATTGATGGCAACTTATGATATCAAAAACATCCTTTGCTCATGGTTTCCTCTTTCTTTTACAATCTTGTCAATATCCTCATCAAAGATTTCTCTAAACTGTTGCAGTTCCTCTGTCTGTGTTTTTGTTCCATGTATATACTCCCCCAGAGTACATACTCCCCCAGAGTACATACTCCCCCTTACTATATACTCCCCCTTTGACATCAATGGCAAAGGGAACCATAGATCTTTAGGTAGAGGTACTACTCAAGAAGTAGAGTAGTCAACCATTCATCAGTCACTTAATGATTGATGTCTTTGCTGCTTCTTCTAAACAAACTTAGGAGAGGGAAATACTCCCAACTTCTCCCTGAGGTACTCAAAAGTATCCTTTGATAAAGGCTCTGTGAAAATATCTGCCAACAGTTCTTTGGTGTTCACATAGTCCAATTTAACTTCTTTGTTTTCAACCTTTTCTCTTAAGAAATGGTACTTGATCTCTATGTGTTTTGTCTTTGCATGCATCACAGGGTTCTTAGACATGTTGATAGTGATAGTATTATCACAATGAATAAAAATAGGATAATCAACTTGAATGCCAAAGTATTTAACCATCTGCTCTATCCAAACCATGGTTGAACAATTTAGTGCTGCTACAACATATTTAGCTTCTGGTGTTGACTGAGAAATACAGTTCTGCTTCTTGCTTATCCAAGAAACCAACCTGTCTCCGAGGAATACTGCTCCTCCTGAAGTGCTCTTCCTGTCATCAATACAACCTGCCCAATCTACATCTATATACAC
Organism: Thuja plicata; assembly: GCA_018584345.1. Classification (NCBI taxonomy): domain Eukaryota; kingdom Viridiplantae; phylum Streptophyta; class Pinopsida; order Cupressales; family Cupressaceae; genus Thuja; species Thuja plicata. The sequence continues at coordinate 1,760,979 of MU223398.1, forward strand.
ATGAAGCTTTACATTCTTTGATTTAGGATACCATAAACCATAGTCTATAGTTCCCTTTAGATATCTGAATATCCTCTTGATTGCCATTAGGTGACTCTGCTTGGGTTTAGATGCAAATCTTCCAACAATGCCAACTGCATTAGATATGTTAGGTCTAGATTGAGTTAGATAAATGAGTTTACCAATCATAGATTTGTACAATGTTTTATCAACTGCTGTGGAAACATCATCCTTTGAAAGCTTTCTTCCTGTTATCATGGGAGTGCATACTAGCTTACAGTCATCCATCTGAAAGGTCTTCAGTATTTCCTTTACATTTTTTTGACTGATTAATGAATATACCTTTATTTGTTTGTTTTACATTCAGTCCCAAAAAGTATTTTATAGGACCAATCATACTCATTTCGAATTCATTCTGCATTTCTTTTGCAAATGTTGTACTGAGC
>MU223398.1:1795546-1820247 GCA_018584345.1 Thuja plicata
TTCTATGAAGACTTTTATCATTGTTACTGAAAATAAAGATGTAAAGATATGTTGTAGTGCCTTTGGGCCATTTATGTACCTGTTATTATGGGATCTATTATCAGAAAGATGTAATTGAAAAGGAAAGAAATGTAATTGGGAGGGATAGTTCTAGGCTTGATTTCAAGGGTTAGTATTTGATAGAACAAAGTTGGAAATATATAATGTAATATTGAATGTCTCTCCTTTGTTGTAATAAAATAAAATGTTTATTATGCTAAGGTTAAAATGTAATTTGTAATGAATAGTTATTCAATGTGTAGGAAGGAGAAATGAAATTAGTATATAAAGTAAGGAATATAATTGTAAATGAAATGTTATTTTCTTACCCTATCTCTTAAGTTCTAAATGTGAAAGTAAAGTAGGGAAATGGAATTTCAATTTGGATAATTAGTGTAAATATGTTAGCAAAGGAATTCAATAAGGGAACTTTAAGGAATGTATTTGTGTAGTAGTAATGATGTAATGTTAGTAAAAATTTGTTAGTTGCAATTTTTTTTCATAAGACCTGATTCCTTATGGGTTCCCTGGTGGGGACATTACATCATGGATCTTGGTTGAAAGAGAAATTCATGCAAATATTTTAGTGTGGCTACCTCTCGAGGGCTTTAACAGTGCTAGTGAGAGGGATTGCCCAACTGGTAACATGATAAATCCAAGCACTTCCAAACTGGTATATAAAAAATGTCATTATGATTAATCTCATAGTGAACAGGTGTCTATTTTTCTATGCCGATAGAAGATCTCCCTCAGTACCCTCGCGGTGCATAAAAACATATAGAACTTAACTTCTATAGGTTGGGAGGCATCCTTAATGGGGCTAATCTGCCACATGTATAGCCACCTGAACAGATGCCCTTACTAAAAACTTTGTTCTAGTAACCAAAGATCCCTCTATCTGCTAGCACAGAAGGTCTGAGATCGACTAATAAGTCCCACATTTTCATGGGTCTTAGTAGAGATAACGGTCCCTTGGGAGGTGATTAACCTTGGAATTTTAAGCTTGGTCCGCCTGAGAAGTGAGTGCACTATAAGGAGGAGCCCGTACCTCCAAGCTTCTAAGTTGTCTGTTATGAGTAGGCATGGCTAAACTTTAGTTCAAGTGGGAATTTGATAGATATTTCCCTGGCTTACCTAGGTTGTTGTGTCCTATTATTTTTACAACAACCATTCTTCTTGATGTGTCTTGCATGAAGGAAACACCAAAATAGACACCAAACAATCAAAATGAACATCAAAACAAAAAACAATTCAAAATCAGCACTCTTAGGTGTTAAACTGTCAACTCTTGTCCAAGTTTTTGCATCTAGTGTCAAAACTTTGAAAATCAGTCAAATTGTTGTCCAAATTGGTATTCTATCGTGATGGTTTTGTCCAAGTTTCACAAAATCTATGTTCTCACAACATCTCTACTAGTTTTTTGTTGACTGCAATCTGTTGAAAAACCAACTTACTATTGTCTTGAGGTCTGACTTTTTTGTCCTAGTCCAAGTGACTTGTTATTTTAATCATCTTTGTTTGCATTTCCCTTGTCCTGAGTTGTGAGAGTAGGTTCATTAACCTTGAATCAAGATCAAAGTCATTGCTCTCTCTCTCTCTCAGTTGGACATTATCTCTTTTTTCTTTTGGTCTTAGACTTAGTTAGCACTTTAGATATCAATTCAGCACCTATTATGGAATCAATTGATTCATCATACCTCCTCTTCAATATTCTAAGTAAGCACATCAAGACAATCTTACAATGTCTAAAATAAAATGGGCTAAACCTTATGGTCCTAACAATGAGAAAGAATAGATTCTTATGGTAGCTTTATCAAAACAGCTCCAAACTTTGAAATCTGAACTCTAGGTATTAAAGGGGAAAAGGGATACACCATCCAATTAATCCTCATTAAGACCAACCTATCCTTTTCTATTTGATCATGATTCTCACATCTCTCTACTTCCTTCCAACATGGAGAAATCCTGGTATGGCAATGCTATCTTTGATCAAGAGAGTAGCTCCAAAGCCCTAAAAGCTACTGAAAACACCGTCAAGTCTCCCTCCAAAGGGATTGTTACCTCATGAAAGAAAAACCTTGTGTTAAACACAAGATGGACTTCACTCCTTTGGGACAATCTTTTGAATCAGCATTTGAAGAACTTCTTGAGCATGATCTCATCACATTACCTCAAGTCACGTCACATGGATTGAAATTCTTGAGTACCTATTATGAAAATCATCAACATAATGAGCATAAAACTTCATCTTTTTGGAGTTGAAATATAAAATCCAAGATCTCATAGATGATGGCATAATTGAAGTGGAAAATCCTAATGATTCATCTAATCTCAAGCATGATCAATATTAGGAATCCATGTCTAGCGATGGTTCACATATCACATCTACTTCTTCCACCATTCCTTCATCTCCTAAAGCTTCACAACTAGCTAGACCCTCTCTATCAAAGAATGAGCCTGATGATGACTATGTCTACCCTCAAGGACCCCCTCTAAAAGAGATCCAAGCTAATCAGTGTACGACTGCAAGTCTTTCTCAGGATTCAAAGATCATAGACCCAAAGCGTCCATGTGCTTCAATTCTTATCATGCCTACTCAAAATGATACTCCATCAGGGTGTCAAGAATCCCACATACAGATCAACACTCCTACCTTATCCTTAGAATTGGCTCCATGTCAAGAGGACAATCCAAAGTGTGAATAAACAAATACCAGTAATGATCAAGATCAAGACACCATCCATCCTTATCCAATAGTTGACCAAAGATGCATATCTCAATAGTATCATGATGATTTTGTCTTCCCCTTCTATTTATTCCTAGAAGACACTCTTACACCTCCTATATCTTATCCATCTCCCAAGAAAGATCAAGATATCTTTTCCACCATCTCTAATGATCGTATTGAAAATCAAGAGAAAAGTACCCTTTCTAAACCATCTAATGATCCTTTTCAAGATCAGATCATCCCATCATCCCCTTGTCATATTCTTCCATATCTAGAAACCATCATTCCTAAAAATTCCTTATATAACAATCAATCTACTCAAGCTTCAGTTGCTTCTACCAAAATTGCTCCTATTAAAGCTTCTCATGCTCTTATTCATATAAAGATAAATTAAAAAGAGAAGAGCCTTGGTCATGTAGCTCACTCTATAGATGTTGATATCCCTTCCACACCTTCTCTCCCTCCATTCAAACATAGGAATCATCCTTCTCCATCCTCCAAATCCATCCATGGTCCTTATATCCCAAAGCTGAAACCATCAAACCTTCCATATATATTGGGTCCTTATATCCCTCCATCCAACATACCTATCACTACTGTCTTGTCATCCACTTACCTTATCCCCCATCAATATCAACAAAGACATAAATTATTGAACTCTCTTTATCAACCCATCCATATCGATCCTATTCATCCACACTCCCCAAGTATTTTGGAAGCAATTTGGATGTGCAACGAAGAAATTAGAAATACAAGAATCCACTTACATATGAAGATCACTATGTCCAATCTAATCGGCATCTGACTACAAAAAAATAAATAAATATTCAAGAGACCACAAAGGTTCACTAAGAAAAGAATAATATCAAAGAAAATATGGTTCCTAAATCTATCATGGAAGAAATACGTTCTAAATCATTGAAAAGCAAAGGAAAATCAAAATCAATGTGGATTCCCAAGTCTCTTCTAAAGGACTTGGATACAAAAAGAAAATCAAAAGCTATGTAGATGCCCAAGTCTCTCTTTAAAGGCTTGAACAAAAAGGAAAAGTCAGAGTTTGCATCCAAGCTTCCAAAGTCTTCCACTTCATCTCCATCTACACATCTCCCATCTTCTAACTCTATTTTAGGTCCTCATGTCCCAAAATCCATTACCTTGAATACTTCACCCCCTTCTCCATCCATCTTGAGTCCTTGTGTACCAAGATCCATATCGAGTCATACATCAAAGCCTCAATCTATTCCATCTATTTTTCCTCCGTCTGTCCATTACCCTTCAAAGGGTGTGTCAATGTTGATCTTTTCACCATTTCCATCTACCTCTACACAAACCTTTCAATACCCTATCCAGTATCCCATACCTACCTCCTACCCATCCATCTCATATCCTTCCTTCCCTCTTATCTAATCCTACACATAAATCCTTGGCTACCATCTCCCTTATCCTCCATTTCATTCCCTACCATCACCCTATTAGCATCTTTGAGAATAATTTCAGTGGCCTTGGCCCATCATATAATATCTTTCAAAGGAGACTATCTAAAGAGAAAGAAGCTTAAGTTCCTCCATAAAATATAAAGTACAAAAAAAAGAAAAAAAGAAAAAAGTGCCTTGGTGAAAACCTAGTAAACAGGCATGTTGGTAGCAAAAGTAAAGATAAATCAATCTGTCCTATGGTGAAAACCATTTCTTGTGGTGCATTAGATAAGCATCATGACGGAAACCTGACAAACATGCATCATGCATAATTCCTCCTACTCACACTCTTCACTTGGGGGAAAGTTCCTTCCATGTCATCTTATCCATCATATCTTACATCCAGCTAGCTCATGAGCATCCATGGTCCTTTTGGTGATCTTGACAAGGTTGAGCCTATCCATGAACAATATGCATCTTGAATCCATTATCCTTTCCATCAGCCTATTTATTTTCTCTCACCCATGGCACCCTATCATATCTTGATTATCCCAAGCCTATCCTTCCTATCCCTAATAATTCCTACCATAATCCAAACCTTCCACTCATACCCTTCATCATCCCATATCCTAACTGCGTTATCATAGCTATATCCTATCCTATGTAATTGACTCCTTTGTCTTGATCAAAATGAAGAATGAAAAATGAAAAATAGGTTCTTAGAATTCTCTTGGCATGTCCACTCTTTTGGACCACATGGTTTTCATGACATCTGGTCATTATCCTATATGCTATCCAACACCACTCCATGAGCCTACATTTCTATACTCTTTTTTCCCTAGCTTGGGTAATATTGAGGAGACTGTGCTTGAGGGTTGCATTCACCCTCTTCATCCATAATTGTCTGTTCACCTCATCCATAAAATTTCTAATCCATTTTGAATGTCCTCCACCTTGCTAGACATTAGGTGAAAACCAATGTGATCTTTCTTGAGAATGAACACTTTTGTTCTTTTGAGAACCCTCTTGGCTTGAAACCGATCCAGAGTCATAGTCTGGGGGCAATCAAATCAGCTTTGTCCTTGTAGTATGAGTTAATTCAGTCATCGTAATCAGAGTTTGTTACCATGGGGCATGGGTCCCCACATTAGATCATATTTTTGGATTACACCAGAGTCAGTAATCTTGTCATTTCTTAAGGACAACTCGCTACTGACGCAGCAGGTGTTTCTCAACACCCTAATCAAAAGTGTTTCTTAGCACTATCTTTGGACATATCTGTGTTTCTCAACACACATTGGATACCACAAACATAAAAAATATATCGATAATAATCAAACACATCACACTCACAAGCATGATGATGTTTCTCAATACCTCATACATGTATACATCCGAAAACTTTGAAACTAGCTGAAGTATGCTAAAATTCTATTTGTATGTTGTTTGTTTTCATTGATTTTTTCGTTAATCTTTTCTTTGTCTGCTTCTTTTTAGTGTGGTCCTAATGGTCCTACAATGTCAAATAAATAGGTTGTATATGATAAGATATCCTACAGTAAGGTGGAAAATCCTCACATCCCTTTATCTTGGCTTTGAATTCCTCGATACTTGTGTACTCTTGCAACATCAACTAGAAACAATGTTAAGGTCATCTTGGCTTTTTTGCCCCGATGCTTATGTTAGTTTCTCATATCTTATCCAATGAAAGTAATATTCATATTCTTATGGTCACAGTGGCACTAGTAAAGATTATATCGACTTCGATGTTCCAAAAATGCTCGATGATGAAAATTTTCAATGCTAAAGGTTCAATGACTACAGCTTAGGTTGTATTCATGTTAGTCTTTCATTTTCATTTGCATGGTTTTGAAATCTACATAATATCGATATCTCTCTCCAATGTGAAGGATCTGAGGTTCTTATTGATCAATCATTTTTTCAAGTGGTCAATTGTGTGTGAACATGACACCCCTTGCTAATTTGACTATCCTAATTCTATTTTCAGGATCGAAATCAAAATCTAAAATCATCTTACTTGTCATTTTTTATGTTTGACTTTTTCAGCCAACTGCAGCTCACCACTTGCATGAACTAGTCTTCTGGACTCCGAACCAATAGAAATCTCTCACACTTTTCTACTATTCAATCGATGTATCATACTTTTGGTCAATCTTGGTCAAACAACACCTCCCATCAAGTACATCTTTTGTCCTCACCACTTGGGACCTATTTCTAATCATATCAGCTTCTTCTTACATCATGTTATCAATCTAATTGCTTCTCACTGGGGCACATAGACATATTTTATTTCGATCCTGAGGGGGAAAGATCAAGACATCAACATTCTAGTGATCACATCCTCAATAAAAACCCCATCGCTTGGGGCATCTCAGCTTCATTGCATCAAATCAAGTTGAGATCATCTTTACATCAAAGGCAACCTAATTAATGGATTATATAGTGGTGAACACACTCAAAACTAGACAAGATTGGTCTTATATGATACGTTCATTATTGAAACCAAATACATTGATCAAATTGGCTTCATCGCTTCAAATCAAATCAATTTCCTTGCTAATAAAATCTCCTAACAGTAATCAGTTTCATTGCTTCAAATTAAACTGGTTATTCATTCAAACCAATCAAAAGGTTTAAGAGTTCTTGATAGATGTCCAGTTTCATCGCTTCAAATCAAACTGAGCATTCTATTTTATATCTTTTGATTGATCTTCGTCCAATCAATCTCGAAGTCAGTATTATTCAAAAGAATGGTTTCATCGCTTCAAATCAAACTATTATGGGTCTTCTCACTAACAGGTCTTTGAATTAATGCGTTGGTCACACTTCAATTCAAAGAGGGGCAAATGTAATGACCTAAAATTGGTCACCTAAACCATAGACCCCTAATCTTAGTCTCATATCAAGAAACCCTAATCTTGATAATTTTAATTCCTAAACAAAATAGGCAATTCATCAATTTCAAGCTAATCTGATCTGAATCCTAGGTCCTAATTAATCATCATACTTGATCAATTAATTAATTCCTAAAAATACAATATATTGGCAAATAAACCTTAAGTTAATTATTTAATTAATATTCTAATATATTAATTAAATAGAATTACTAAATTGTCAATAAAATTCAAAAGGGAATTAAATTAATTAATAAAAACAATGTGCATTTAAAATCAATTAAATCTTTAAAAATTCATATGATGTCATCAACTAATTTTTGAATTAAAATGTGCATTTAAAATCAATTAAATCTTTAAAAATGCATATGATGTCATCGGATTTTTGAATTGGAAATAAATCTATTTTATTCAATTAATTATTATTTTATTTTCTCATTTTGGAAACAAATCTATTTTATTCAGTTAACTTAATCTTATCTATTTATCATTTTGGGACAAAGTTGTTAACTTAAAATCAATTTGGAAGTTTCCAAATAGACTAAATCTTTTGACCAATCAAATTGATTGCACATGGATTGTGCTTCCTCAAATCAAATCTGAGCCACTCATTTCCTCTAATCTCGACCATTGATTTGGGAGAGAATTTCTATAAAAGAGAGCTTCATTTCCTTCACAAAGGATCCCAGTTTTAGCTATCATTATTATCCAATTTTTTAGCTTATGTTATTATGCAGTTTTCATTTCTTAAGCTTTCAAGCATTTTAGCATTTCATAGCTTTTTGATTGAATAACTTTTAGTTTACTTTCAATCATGCAAACCATCATCTAGAGTACATTTCAATTTGGTGCTTTAAAAGAACAAAAACATTTCAAATTGGTGTCATAAAATCAATCTAATTAGCTTGGGATCAATCTTGCATTTTAATAATAATTTAGATTAGATCATAAAGATCATTTGCAAATAGCTTTCTTTCAATCCTTTGTTTAGATCTGGTGTAGTCATTGTTTCTTGCAATGACCTCAGAGAAAGATTCAAACTCCTGCCTACTAGAAGGTAATGGGCTGGTGTCGGTTAGCCTAGATCATTTCAGTATTATGATTTTTTCATTCTCTAATATGCTAACCCCATAATGGTTCATTGAAGTATGCATTTGTAGTTGTAGGTACCTAAAATCACACACACATTAATATGGAGCTTGACTGTCTCACCTATAAAAGTCCCAGTTTGCTTTGATTGCACTTAACAAACCTTTCATGACCTTGTGCAAACAGTGAAGTTGGCATCCTAGCCTAGAACTGATCGACATCCTAGTCTTATGGGTTTTGAGGGTCATCTTCTAGTTATTAATTCAACACCTTGTCATTCATCCTTCTAATCAAAGTTGGATACCTTTCTCTTCTAGCCACCAGACAATTTCCCACTGACATCACTGGTGTTTTTCAACACCTTACTCAAACATTGTTTCTCAACACTACCTTATTTGGACACATTTGTGTTTTTCAACACACATCGGATAAAGCTCTTAAAATATTTTCTTATTAGCACTCAAACACACAATGGTGTTTTTCAACACCAACACCCTACACAGACAAACATACAACCATCAAAACTTGTTGAAAGAGTGATGATGATTTTCTTAATTTTTGTCTGTTATCAATACATTTCATACTATTTTAGTTAATTCCTTCTTGTTGGTGTGGTTCTGATGATCCTATAACATCAAGAAAGCAAGGTGTATGTTATAAGATATTCCGCATTAAGGTGTAAAAGCCCCATATTCCTCGGTCATTTTTACTTTCATGCCAAGGTGAGGTTGGAACTATCTCCTTGATTGTTAAATCTACTTGTTTACGTAAGAACACACACATTGTTATCTTCACTCTAAATGCCTTGATACTAGTGTATCCTTACAAAATCAACTAGAAAAAATGTTTAGGTCATCCTTGTTCTTATACCTTGATGCTTACATTAGTTTCCAAAATTTTATTCAAGGAAAGGCATACTCATATCCTTATGGTCGTAGTTTCACCAGTAAGGGTTGTATTGACTCTGATGTCCAAAATGCTCAGTGATGAAACCAATGGCTAAAGGAATCAGTGACTAGACTCATATTTTAGGTTGCATTTAACTCCTAGGCTTGCATACTACCATTATAACAACACAACAAGTTATTCCTTCTAACATTAAATTTTTCGATGAAGCAATCAACTGCATTAAATCTTCTTAAGGTTACCTATCTGAACACAAAAAGTCAATATCAAGAAGGCAAGAATCTAAACATTAAAAGACAAAACATCATGATAAGAACATATTCCGCACTAAGCTAAAAGGAATAATGAGATACGTTTCCATTCAAGATACACACAAGAGCTGAACAACGCAACGATCTAAGATGTTAATCTACTCAAAAGCAGCATATGATAAGCAAATGAAAACAACACATGATATCACTTGAGGCATGAAATTGATAATATCATATATATATATATATATATATATATATATATATATATATATATATATATATATATATATATATCAAAGGTAAACAAATGTCAACCAAAGGGTGCCCAGATAATCTCAAGAAAAATAGTGGATCCACGATGTCGATGAATCATGCATACAATCAGTGAATCTCACAAAAATATATCAGAAAGGGGTAAGAAAAAGAGTGAATATAAAGACTCACTCCCTCCCTCATGTTTTTCATGAGGGGGAGGGGGACGTGCATCTTCTCTAGGTGGAGGGCCCGCTCCCTCAGATCTAGCTAAATACTGGGAATATGGTAGGACCTACTACGCTACAGGAACAACCACACTATAGGCCACCATGTAATATGATTATCTACTTGTCTGATGAGTAACCTCATGCTAGAGGGAAACTCACTCAGTGGAAAACCCCTGATTGAATCCCTGAATCCTCTCATTGTGCTTGGGGATAGCGCAGTCTCACTCTGAAATCTATGCCTAGGCCACCACTAGCTGTGTCTGTAATGCTCTAACACATCATCTCAAGGTGTGGATCACATGCTGTAGGATATTCTCCCTAAGAACACCCTCCACCTCTCCCACCTATGCATCCCTCCACTAGTGAACCTATTGGACTACATCATCAAAAATAGGATCCTGTTGAGCCTCATCCATCTCCTTATCTACTGCACTTGTGGATACAACACTGACGCCAACAGAGGCTAAGGTCCCTCCCTCTCTATGCTATCATTTCTTCCCTTCTATGCATGCCCTACTAGAACTAGCACCTAATTCTCCACCTACTCCTTTGTGTTTTGGGACTCTCTTTCCTACACCTACAACCCTCTATATTACATCTACCTCCTCTATCTGAGGCACTCTCTCAACGAGATCCATGAATCTTAGAAAGGGATGGCGTGCAAAATAATCCCTGTACTGATGTATGACCCCTTTGTCTACTATATCATCCAAATAATCCCAAGATGGCTGGTGTAACCCTATAGGCTCTTGTAAACAAAGAGTTGGAGATAGTCTCATAGACCACCCTCGGCGCTCCTCATCAAAAAATTACAAAAAATTTGTGAGCTCCTATGGAATACTCTATGGTCGTCCATACTACCTTAGTGCTTGAGACACTGCAAAGTGATCGATGATAGTAGAAGTCCTCCCAAGAAAAGGATGAGATACAATGAAGTCTCTTCTCTGAGCCCTCTAGTTGACCCAAGCCTCAGTGCCTCTGTAAGGCCTCCAAACAACCATGATGAGATCATCAAGCTAACATCTCCAATATTTTTTCTTCCCAAGTGGGGTTGTGTTGAGAAACCTAAGTACCTGTAAACAAAAGGTTGGCCACTCTATCATAGATCATCAGTCACTAGCTTGCTAATGGTAAGGTGCTCCCATGCCCACACCTATAAAACAAGTACACCTACAGTCATACCTCTAGCATCTCATAAGACCACCTTGTGCATCTCATGGTACATATATTCTAGGAGGCACTGACCCTAGCCTAACTACTCTGGCCTGGTCATGAGTCTCTTTAGAACCCAACCCCAACTAGCTAGGAATCCCTATTGACTCTTGTCCTCCATGATAAAGCAACCTATGAATCCTTCTATGATGCAAGCAAGTGGATACTATGCACCATACTATATCATCATATCATCCTGAGAGATCACCCTATCCAGAATGGTATGATCATGAAAGACTCAGATGAAGGCTTGGATACTGAGACATGACATTATTTCATACTCTATCCGCTCTCTAGAAAAGGGATCCTCAAAATCCTATATGCATCCTCAGAAGTGATGGTCATCTCCTCGGTCAGAATAAGAAATGTATTATGCTCACTATGGAAATGCTCAACTAAAGTTGTGAGCAACCCATGGTTCACATGGATATCAGGCATCTGCAGCAACCACCCGAATCCAAACTCACTCAAGTAACCCCTCTATGCATCTGAGAGGTTCCTCACTAACTGCATGGTCAGAGGAGATGTAGAACTGAATTGAATGTCTGGTAACTGTGCTTGCAACAAAGAATCGATGAACATTCATCAATAACTGAGCGAAATCATTGTATAAAAAATCAACAATCTGACAAAAATGCTAAATAATCTAAATATTCTATGAACAAAAGTGAAATTGCCTAGAAAAGACCTCAAAAATGCTCACTATCTTCCATATGAAAAATTACAAAACTGCTCACTGGCATAAAGGCTCGTATGAGTCAGGATTCAACATAGTATGACAAAAGAATCTGAAATGACAAAATAGGTAAAGTAATACGACACAAGGGGTTTCTATAAAAGACCTCGTACGATCGATGGGTCCTTCCCATTTGACAAATCCTATTACTTGATACAACAAAATAAATTTTAGTAGTTTTTCGTACGAGTGCTCTCACCGGCCCCTACAACAAACCGAGCCCTACATTGCAAAAATGCAAAAATCATGTAAAAATCTATCAAAAAATTCAAAAATGGAATTTAAAGAGTAATTTTTTTGATTACTCACTAGAGGCGGGTAATTCTCTGGCTGATCGTGCTTCCACATGTGCTCAAATTAATGATCTACAATTGGAACCACCATTTTGGACTCAGAGAAGGTTTTTCAAATTTCAAACTTGGAAGGTGAAAATGATTTGAAAATGACCCTTCTAGGCCTTATATAGGTTTTGGCCTAATTTTCCAAATTGCCTCAATGACTATGAAAATTGTACCCTTGGCTAATTAGATAGCTCTGAATCCATTTTCGAGGCCGAAATAAAAATTTGACAACATTTTGCTACTCAAAATGATGTTTAACCTGTTACTCAAATACAGTTGATTGTCGAAGCTCGCCTCACAGGATTCTACTTCGAAATCATTCATAATCAAATAAATTAAGCATTCTCCACTTCAATCTAAAAAATTCAACCTAAGTCAACTCTTGGTCAAAATTGGTCAACCAGCTCTTAATTCACGCTCGAATCTAATTTTTCTGCATCTATTCACACTATTCGATGCTTTTCAATCTATCAAGATTGTTGCCCTCACCTCATTTCAATTTCAATCCCGAGTGGGTAGCACCATCACATCAATAGTTTGATTCACATAAACAGGTTCAATCTCCAGGGGCATCAGGCCTCTGTATCAAACCAAGATTCTCCCAAGTGATTTCATCGCTTCAAATCAAGTCACTTGAATCCCTAGGGGCATATCAATTTCATCATACTGCATCAATCTGATAGTACCTCTTAATCATGTAATTGGCTTCATCAGGTTCCATATCAAGTTAATTATCCCAAGGAATCAATCAAATGGTAGTCAATATCATTGCATCACATCAGGTTGACTTGTCATTCAAAACCAATCCAAAATTGATAAATCTACTCAAGATGGATATTCGAACCTCTATGTTAGTCTTCGCTCAATCAAGCTTGGAGATGAAATCTTCAAGATCTCGCTATCAGTCTTCACTCAATCAATCCCGGAGCTGATATCTTCAGTCTTCAATTGATTCCATTCAATCAAGTTTGGAATCAGTTCTGATCCCACAGATAGTTTCATCACTTCACATCAAGTTATTTCTCTATCTTTCATCAAAAGTTCTTTGAATTAACGTGATTCTCTCACATCAATTCAAAGAGGGGAAAATGTAATAATGTAAAATTGGTATGGTAAACCCATAGCCCCTATTTTGATTAATTATCCTTAAGAAACCCTAAATCAAAGACATTTATTACTAGACCCTAATTATGGGAGCATTTAATCAAACTTGCTTGCATAATTAAACATTACTTGTTGAATCAAATTGTTAATAAGATCTCAAATCACTTAATTTCTTAAACTATAAAGATTAATTAAAAGCTATAAATCCCTTTTAATTAAATGGGCCTATTTACACATCCTCACACATATGTGAGCACTCAAAACTCAAATAAAAGAAATTAAATGAGGAAATTGCCAAATTTGTCTCATTCTCCCCCAAACAAGCACAAAGTTGACCAATTGAGATCATTTCAATTGGATCAAACACACATGGATTGAGAGAAATTTCATCTCTACCACTCATCTCAGTTGAATCTTGATCGTTCATTTCACCAAATTTCCCATAAAAGGAATAGCTCTCTTTGTTCAAAAGTGAGGCAAATTTGATAAGTAAGGTTATAATGCTAGTTTTCTTCAAGGTTTTGTGCATTATTCTTTCCTCCATCTCCATAGTAGCTTACGTTTCTTGCACTTAGACTCTAGCTTACATTTCTAGTTTAATGGTGGCATCATTTCTAGTTTCATTTAATAATTGGTAATGGATTTCTTAGCTACATTTCATAGTTAATATGTATTTAGTTTTCTTATGCATTGTATTTGATTTTCAAGGTTTTTGAGAGAAAAGTATGCAAGTTCATGCATCTTTCTCATTTCATGAAATCTTCCATTTTGGAGTCGTCTAGTCACTAATTTGCTATGCCAATCTGCTGAGCATCCTCATAGAATCAAACTCGCTTCAAATAGGAAGAAATAAGCCACTCTTGAGGGTAGTTTGTGCAATTATTTTGATTTGTATTTGATACTAACCCCCTTGAATTAATGGTTTATGGAAGTGTTTGGTGTTGGAGATTAAATATCACATTTTACCACATACACAAGAAGAAGACTACATTGAAAAAACAAAGGGATTTAAGTCCAAAAAGGATTTGGATGTTGTTTGAGGGTTGAAGAAATCATTGTATGGATTGAAATAGGTACCTAGAGCCTGGTATGGTAAATTGGACAAGTATCTGATTGGATAAGGATTCTAGAAGGGATCTACTCATAGTAATTTGTATTATAGATTTTATTCATATATATTCTTGACCGTTGGTTTATGTTGATGACATAATTTTTGGAGGAAAGGACTATTTTTGTAGGAAATTCATTGATGAGATGTAGAAGGAATTAAAATTTTCTACGATCGGTGAACTGAATTTTTTCCTCTGATTATAGGTAAATCAAAACAATGAAGGAATTTTTATTTCTTAGTCCAAGTGTACTAGAGAAATATTAAATAATTTGCATTGCAGAACTCTAAATCGGTATGTACGCCTATTGTTACGAGATATAAATTGACTAAAGAAGATGATTCACAAAAATTTGATGTAAGTATAGTTCAATGATTGGAAGACTATTATATTTGATTGCTACTAGACTGGGTATTATGTATGTTGTTTGTCTAGCACCCAAATTTTAGCAAGAACCAAAAGAATCACATGTTATTAAAATATCTTGGATTATAGTATCTAAAAGGCTTGGATTTCAATCTGATGACTTACACTGATGTTGATTGGGCCAGATGTGTTGATAACTGACTGAGTACTAGTGATGGAGCATATTTCCTTGGCTCCCAGTTGGTTGCATTGTTGAGTAAGAAGTAGGATTTTATATCATTATCTACTGTTGAATTTGAGTACATAACAACATCCTCATGTTGCAATCAAGTACTATCGATAAAATAAACTATAAAGGATATTGGCATATCATTTGATGAACCGATTTCAACTTGTGTGATAATACTAGTGCTATAAATAGTTCCAAGAAATTGGTACAACATTGTGAAACAAAACACGTATCCATCAGATATCAAATCTTAAGAGAAAAAGTTTTGAACAATGAGGTCAGACTTGAATATGTACCTACAAAGGAGAAGATTGTAGATATCTTTGAAAACATTTTGTGGAAGGATACTTTTGAGTATCTCAGGTAGAAGCTAGGGGTACTGCCCCTTCCTAGTGTTCAGCAGATGCACTGATGTATGCATTGGTCTAGGGTATTCTATGCTTACTCTTTTATGGATCAATTCTTGGTGGATTCCTCTCAGGTGAGAAGAGTATGTTTCATAGGGCGATTATTTCCCTTTTTAATTATTTTTAAAGGGGGAGAAGAACAGATGTTTTCGTGATGACATTATTTGATATCGAGTTGTTTGATTTGTTATTGATGAATGTTGCTATCACTAAAAAAGGGGGAGATTGTTAGAATGTGATGGTTATGTTATCATTATTGTTTTCATTGATGTCAACATATCTTATGTTTGGATGTGAATTTTCTGCTTTGGTGATCCAATGTAGTGTTCTTTAGATGATACTCATCCTAATCCCATTCATCTTGCAACATAATGTTGTTCACTCTTTTGGGTCCAAAACTATCTAGAAATTGGTTATTGTGCTTCAGAACATGTGTTTGCATTGTAACGTGTACATCCTATTTCTTGGTTCAGATTATCATGGCGATTATTGAGCGTGTTATATTAAGTGAGGATATTTTGTGTGGTCTGTTAGCACTGCACAACAAATTTTTCAAATTCCCATGCTTTGGAAAAATTTCCCGTATCTTTTGATTCAAATCCATGTGCTCGCATGTCAATAAGTTAATATTGTGGTAAAATGTTCAAATGGCCATGTTCTAAGCCTTGGTCTCATAGTCGCACTAATTGTTAAAGAGTTATTTTAAGTGTGAGAGTGAGAGACTTGGTCATTAATCTACCTTAATCACACAGTCGTGATGCATTTTTGAAGTCAAGTTATCAATCTGTGACTGAGTGAGTTGGTTTTGTCTTGTCGGTTTCTCACTCGTGGGGAATCAAGTTCTTTGTTACAAGTTTCGGCGAGCTAGCGATGAGTTGGATTTTTAAGTATCGTGCAATCGCGGTGGTTCTAAGTTTTTCACTTTTGGTCCGTGATAGAGTGAGTCCTATAAGTTAAGGTTGACCGTGCACTCGGTCTTGGTTATTATGTGTATTATTTGAAACCACGAGTGCGCGATGAAGTCATATTTTAGAAAGCACTCACTCACACAGGTTTTAACTGTTATGTTTTGTACAGTGTGAGTACGCGATGTATTTTGCATTCATTATCAAATGGTCCTTGTCACTTAGTTGCGTGGTAGATATGCAGTATTATAAAGTTTGTGAGTGCATGACTAAATATCCAAGTTTTGTTCCCACTCAATTGCCAATAATTTATTGTCTCAAATTTTAAGCTAGCGAGTGTGCGATGAAAGAAAGGGTGGTTTTTCGCTCACTCGCTCAGGTATAAAGTCAAGTGAAAAGATGCTCGCAGGTGTGTGACTGGTATAGAAATGGAAAGCTTTAGCTCACTCACTCATGAATAAAAATCAGTCAAGAAAGGTCAGTGAGTGAGTGATTAATACATGATGAAGGCACTCTATTAGTCATGAAGGATTCATTTATAAGGAAATCTGAGCTGCGAGTATGCGATAAAAGGAAGAAAAGTTTCATCGCTCACTCACTAATGCTTATGAGCTGGAAAATCTTGCAGCGTGAGTGAGTGATTAAGTTAAAAAGCATAAAGGAAGTAGTCGTCACTCACCCACTAAGGTACAAAGACAAATAAGAAAGCCATGGCGACTGCGCAACTAGAAAGTAATACATGATTGTTTTGAAAACCCGCTCACTCACTCAAGCAAAAAGCATGATAAGTGGGGATCAGTGAGTATGTGACTAAGAAGTGATTGGGTAATAAATATCATGTTGCACACTCGTAGAATCTTAATGAAAGTAAAGTTCTAAGCGGCAAGTCCGTGATTGATGAAAATAAAAGTTATGTCGCTTACTCACTCAAGTATAAACATAAAGCATTGAGGGATAGCGAGTGCGTGATTATGAAATAATGAAGCTGTCAGTTAGGTCATCGCCCACTCACGGAGCATACAAGCCAAAACAAAGATAGATAGTGAATGTGTGACTGATAGAAGAAAAGGGTCTTGTCTCTCACTAGCAAGGAAAAACTTGAATATAAGAAGGGTACAACGAGTTGGCAAAAAAATGACATGTGGTTCATTTCAAGCCTACAAGGGAAAAAAAGAAAAAAGGTGTGTACCATTTCCAGCAGGGATCACATAGTTTGAATTAATGGCAGCATTAGTTACAGAGAGATGATTGCATGATTCTGCAAGTGCAAGAATTTGGCATTCAATTAGACAAGACGCCGATTTGATGACTATAAGTTTGAATGATTGAGCTTGATTTTGTACAGTTCTCAATTCTGCATCCTAAGGTTTTCTGTGAAGAGCGATAGAGCTTGTTTTTCTAAAGTAGTTTGTCTGAGATAGAAATTAGAAGAGGAAGGATGAGTCAATCTATTCTTCCTGCTGTTTCACAGGGGTTTGAGAGGAAGGAGGTTACACCAAAAAAGTATGTGGAAGAATTTGCTTAGTTGCTGCCCGGGACTTTGAATACAAATAGTGCAAATTGGGATGAATGGAAAGACAGATGGTGCCAATGCAGAAACCCAGTCACCCCAAATTACTCTCGTAATACCTTGTTCCATTATTTCTAGAATAATAGGATTAAAGAAGTCCATATTTGCAATCCTTGGGATTTGAATATCAAAAAATTAATTGTGCCTAATGTTTATGTGAACATAGGTCTTATTAGGGAACTTGCTAAGAACTATTTCCCAGTAGCTAGGGTAATCAGGAAGAAAAATAAAGAGACCTTAGTTTCCATAGCTAGGAGGTCAGTGGCAGAATTTTTTGGGATCACTGGTGCATTATGTATAGATATTGATTTAAAGAAGATTAAGGCAGATTATGTCAAGAGAGAACATTTGATCAAGAAATATGAAATGCCCAAATTCATGCCTAGGGTAGATAGGCACATAGTGAAAATCCCTGACAATCTCAAACTTCCTTTTGACCTTTCCTTATTTCACCATTACATAAAATGCATGGTGTATGGTTTGAGAAGAGTTTTAGGTTTTGATGGAGATTCTACAGTGCCTCAAGATGTACTCATGATGGCCATGAACATTCAGCAGCCGGAGGTCAACACTAATTATGACTATGTGGGATACATAGTTGATGCTATTCATGCTGCACTAGTGGAGATACAGTCAGATGCCTCAGTACCTACTTTCAAGCACTATTCTCATCTGATGTATATGATTCTATATTATAACAGGGCATCTATGGATAAGGAGGTTGAATTATTTATTTCAGAGTATGGTTTTGATGCACCAATCCAAAGATGGACCTAGGTATGGGACATTTCATTTGTCAACTCATCTTTTGTATGCTTTTGTAATTGGATTGTGGATCCAATTTTTGATTTATTGGGAATAAATAGGCATAGAATTCCATTTGAGGCTAGAAAAGTTTTGAGACCTTGGGAATTTGTTCCAAATTGGCCTATCTTTCACAATTGGGGTGAATTTTTCTTCTTTGATTACATTACTATCATCAGAATGTATGGCTGTACACAACCACGTCACATCCTCCAAAAATTTGTTCCTCCTAGGATTTTTTTGTTGGAATTTATTTGGAAAATCACTTGGGTTGATAAAGAATTCCTAGAGGGACATAGGAAGGGTACTTTCATCCCTAGATTATGGGTAGGTTGTGACTTCTCCATTGGGAAAAGAGTTTTTGACCTGATTAATAACTTCTTAAAATAATATAGAATATCTACAGTAGTTGCTAGGTTCTATGATCCAGAACAGTTTATACAAAATGACTCCTTGGAAAAAGATTAGAGACCATGAGCCACTGGATGATGAAGATGTTGTGAGGAATAAACTAAATAAGAATGAAGTCTAGGAGAGGAGAAGGAAATGGAATGATCTCCTTAGGGAAGAATCTAAATGGAAATAATCAAACATTACTTTCTCTGGTTTTTTCTGTGATCTCGCATATTTGCAAAGGATAGAGGAAATGCTTAAATCCTATGATACTCTAATGGCACAAGTACCAAAATTTAGTGTTGAGGATGCACAGTCTCAGGGGTTCCCAATTCTTTTTGTATTGCATGACCCAGAACATCAAGAACAACAAGAGGAAGAGCATCAAGAAGAAGACGAGGTCGGTGAGGAAGCTACCTCTGAGAACCACCTAGAAAAAAGCAAAAGAAAGAACACAAAATGATGTAAGACAAGAAAAGTATGGCCAAGGCTATGATCACTGAACATGGTAAGTATTTCAGAAGACTGAAAAGACAATTAAAAAAAGAGCCTCAAGATGAAGGCCAAGGGGATAACCAAATGGTTTTGTTTGAAAAGGATGACGAGAGAGTCATGATAGATAATGAATTCATGAAAGATGATGAATTCATAAAATTAGAAGAGCTCAAGACTTTTTTGATCAAGCTAAAACAAAAGGACTTGAGGCAAGGATTGACCATAGGTGAAGAAAATATAGATAAAAATGAAGACATTATAAAAACACTACAGAATTATGAACCTGAGAGTGAACTAATTACTGTGGAGCAAGCTAGATTGTTGGTGCAAAATAGTGGAGTAATGTTGATGCCATATTGGGACTTATAGTCCACATTTATTATTGATCAGATCAGGAGACAAGAAGATCCCCTGTTGAAAATAGAGTTCAAGTTGGATGATTTTTTGAATGGATCAGGATTTTATCCTAAATCCAAGACTCTAGTTATATGGTCATTGGCCCCTGCTACACAAAAGCGTCTGGTTATGACTATCAGAGAGGAAAAGAGGGAAGACATAATCATATGGAATTTGCAGAACACTACAGACACTGAGATAGCTTAGTTAATGACACAAGTCTCATTCATGAACTTGAAAAAGTTTGATGACCTGTCTAAGAGGTATGAAACAACTTTTGGCCAAACGATGGCCTTAGCAAAAAATCATGAAGAGGTGGTGGTTCAGAACCACACATTGGAAGAAGAAATTGCTATGTTGAAAGAGGAGTTAGTGGAGGGTAAAAGATAAAAGAATTCAATTCCTCAAGAAGTGTCAAAGACTGAAACAGATGCTGCCAAAGAGGCAAAAGAGGATTCAGCAATGGCAGAAGGCCAGTCCAAAGAAATGTCTCAAGGACAGAGCATAAATTTCATGTCCATTATATTGCAAATACTTCAACATCAAATTGATGTTTTAAAATAGAAGACTGACATAGTATATACACTATATGGCTTATTGCAAGAAGCATCACAGGTAGCTGCTGAGGCTATGACATTCTTGGAGCCTATCTTTAAAACTTGGTCAGTAAGAGACAGGTTGATGGACAAATTGAAGACAGCTATGTTATACAGTGATGATTTTCCTGATAAGATCACAGATACAATAGAAATTATCAATGAGGTGAATAACACATATGGTTTCTTCAGTGGTAATGCTGATCTAATAAGTAATAAGTTGCAACTATTTGGTGACTAGTGCCCTCTGTTGTTTCCAAAAATATATGATGAATCTGGCATTCTGAAGCCACAATCCGATTGGACAAATGGATTTAATGGGATATTCAAAGATGAGGAGATGAAAGAGCACCTAGAAAATGATGCAAATTCTCAATATTGCAATGAACTGATTGACAACCTATTCAAGGTTGAGAGAGACATGGAAAAATTTGTTTCATAGGCTAGATCAACCGTTGATGCCAGATGGACAGAGGTTGTTGCCAAATTGGAATAGGTGAAGACTTTTGATTGGCCCACTGCAAAAAAGGTAAATAGGTGGGAAGAAAAGATAAAAGGATGAAGAGGATACTATCAAAGTGCATCAACAAACCTTATTCAGACTTTGCCAACTTTTTCCACCTGTGTTCAGTTACAGTTTTTGTTTTTATGTTAACTGCCCTTTTGTTGTTAGAAAAGATTTTGTAAATATTTCCCAGGGAGTCTGTAGCTTGTTGCATCCTTAGTTATAAAAGGATTCCAAGACTAATGGGAGAGATATAGCCATTTTTCATTGGGATGTACAAGTTTAATAAAAAAAACTCCAGTTCAAGACTTATAGGTTTTTGGGTTTTGAAATACTGTTGAATGTAATAGCAATTTTGATCATGAATACAAATAAGATCCCTCAATAGTTTTTGAAACATATGACGAGCATTTTTTCTTCATTATGGTTGTTTGAATTTTATGTAAATTGAATGTTTAAGGAATAGTCAATTTATGCATCTACTAGGCAGGTTTAGAAATAATTTTTGGGTTCTTTCAAGAAAAGATTAAGATTACCTTAAGATTATTTTCAGTGGAATCTTGTTATTTATAATGAATTTGATGAATTGACTTACTATGTGTATGAGGAAAGGCATATAAGGTATGTCTATGTTCATGTTAGATTCTATAGTTGTCTTAAATTTCTGTTCATGATTAAGAGGGTTAAAACTATGCAGCAGTGACTCCATGCCCTAGGATTAAACACTGGTCTGTCATCCATTGAAATTAGGTGACTATCATTATTAAAATTGATCTTTACTCATGTTTTGGTATGTTCCAATAAATGTTACAATGATTAATTCCTGTAATTCCATTCATATTCTATTGGAATAATTTAGTGATTTGATTGTTCTGAGTTAGAAGGGTAATCCTACCTGAGTTTATGGAGCTCAAAGTGTAGGAGGTTTAAAAAACCTTGTTTCTATCATTCTATATCTTGCATGGTCAATGTCTGGGATAAATAGAGAAAGCTCTCTGAGAATATTTTCATATCAGAAAGAAAAGGAACAAATAGAAAATGGCAACTCTACTGGGGACTTTTATCAAGGAATGCAAGAAAGGTTAGTTTGAAGATAATACTCCATAATATAGATTCCTTGAAATTCAGTTTTTGAAATCACCAGTTGTGTATTGCACTTTAATTAAATTATATCCTCAAATATCATTGTCAAGGTGAATTTTCATTATTTTATTCCCAAATTTTTTGGGTGGCGACTCCAAGTTATTGGTTTTAGTGCTTCTAAGGGAAACACTAGCAGATCAAGTGTGTGAAATTTTATTTTGGACAAAATGAGGAATACGAAAGAAAACACAAAGAATCACTCTCAGGCAACATCAAAAAGTGATGTTTCTAAAAATTCTAGAAGAAACCATTCTAGGAAAGGAGAATCTTATAACAATACTTCTTGGAAGCTTAGATCTGTAGGCCCTGGTCAGTCCTTAGGTAGTATTCCTAAGAAAGAAATAAATGAACCCCTGAATCCTGAGTCTGACAATAATGGTTACTTTGAGGATATATTTAACCCTAGACCAAAGAATGTATATCAAGAAAAGGGTGAGACATCCTCATATTTAAAGGGTATCCCTTATGAACAGGTTTGTTATGCCCTGCATCCCCGTCCCTACATTTTGTGTGCAAAATGTTGGGGCCCCCTTTTTTTCTTTTGCTTTGCTTTTTGCTGCGGCTTTGCGTTGTCTTTCTTTTCTTTTTGCTTTCTTTCTTTGGGGTTTTCTTTCCCGGTGTGTGTTGTTTTCTTGGTTTGTTTTTTTCCCTCCGGGATCCCAGATCTCGGAGGTTGCCTTTTGGTTGGAAGCCGGAAGCTGGACTCCGGGATTCTTTGCTATGATGTTCTTAAGTCTTAAGAACATCATCATAAGGAATCCCCGGGCCCAGAGTCCGGAGGTTCAGCCTGACCTGAAATCTCTGGAAGGAGGAGGATTACTCTTTTTACCGCAGGTATAAATAGACTCGCCTGTCATTTTCACATTTACCGTGATTAAAATCTTTGAGCACTTATAGCGAAATAGAGCGATTTTCAAAGCGATTAGCAGAGCAGTTACAGATAAATTTGTGATAATCAAAGGTTAACACCTTCTACTATTCTCAGACGTACGCTAGTGCTTCGTGGTGGTGATCTCGACGGCTTGACGACTCGAAGTTGTTGCAGAGTTCTCCTGGTAATCTTTCCCTTCCTCTGCCTTATGCATTTTCAGGTTGGTTTCTCTGCTTCCCTCCTCTTCTCTTTGCTTTCATTTTCTGGTTTTCTTTGGGTTTGCCTATTTTTGTTTTTGTTTGCTTTGTTTCTCTGTTGTTTCTTTGGTCTTCTAGTTTTGCTGCTTGCTGGAGGCTCGTCTCTGCCAGAAGGTTGTCCGCCTTCTGTGCAGATGTAGATAGTCTGTAAATAGCCTGTAAATAGCTTTAACATAATGTAAGTAGCTGTATATTCTTGTTTCAGCTTTGTCTGGTTTTTCCCGCGGGAGTCTTTCCGTGTGTATATAGTTGTATATATGTATATTTCTGTAGGTAGCCCTTGTATATCTCCTTCATTCCATGTATATACCCCTCGGCTCTCTGTATATCCTTCCGAGTGGCTCGACAAGCTGGTCGAGTCACCCTTGCTTCTGGTTTTTCGCTTCCAAGCTTGCTTCGAGGCAGAAAACCACTTGTTTGAAACTCGGCTCTTGGGCAGTTTCAAACAGGTAGTTTTCTCTCTCCTCCATCAAGGCTGTCAAGGCCTCATTTATTTCCCATGTGCGCAATTACTTCTAGCCAAGTGGTTTTCCCTTTTCGTGCGTTCCAACAGTTGGCTCCGCCGCCAGTGCCATCACATCCATTCAATGCCAGTGCATGTGGCGTCCATGTGGACTTGCTTCCACATTATTCTTTGCTAACGGTCCTTTCTCTGGGCCTCGGACCTCTTTCCGCCATTCATCCTATGTCTTCATGAAGTGTGACAAAACTTCCCGGGCCCGGAGATATAATAAAAATACTAAGTGTTCTGCTTTTCGGGTACTTATGCGTAAACTAACTTTTCAGGAAAGGAAAAACATCACGGTGGTAAGATCTCCGAACCCCGGAGTTACTATGTTATTTTGATAAATATGTTCTAACGGTCGCTTTGTCTTGCAGGTCCGGACTTCACCTTACAACCATGTCTTAAGCATCTGCATCATCTCCTCCCGGAAGTCCGAAGTTGCCATCCACAACCGAGACCAGGGCAGCGGCAAAGTCAAAGATAGAGAAGGCCCTGGAAAAGCTGCCCCTCACCATGAAGTTTATGCAGGGTGCGGAGATTGTGGGCTCAAAGATTGAGTCCCAGGTAAAATTGATGACCGACCCCAGTGTCGGGACTTGGGCAGAAATGCAGGCCCTAGTAAAGATAATGCATATCCAGCAATAGGCTGGAGACAAAATTGCAACCAACGTTGGAGGTTCTGGCATCCTCTGGGAAGCTTGCTTCCCATGCTCCGTGCAGTCTCCGGAGCTTGTTCTAACTTTGGCGGCCAACTACAACTCTTCTGTCTGGGCCATTATGTTAGCAGCTACAGAACCTACGGGATTCCCCACTCCACTAGTGTCCCTTGACCCAGTTACTTTCCAAGCGGGCCTGGGTATCCCGCAATTTGATAGGGCCTCGGTGGTCACAAGGACCGAAGCCTTGAAATAGTTCAATCAACTGGAGGA
>MU223398.1:1820346-1862586 GCA_018584345.1 Thuja plicata
AAAAGAATGAAGATAGATATCCCCCGCTCTGAATTCAAGGAAAGCATCCAAATGGGGATGATAGCATTGGCCCGGGTATTTGGGCAACCCTCCGCCCAAGAATTTGCAAAATGGATGTACTATTTCCCACTGGGCATCTCCACTAAGGGAGAATTCTTCGACTGGGTGACCATTATCTCCAATCATGTCGACTCCCAGTTCCTGCAGCTGACCGAGAAGAAGAAGTTCTACATGACTTCTTATGTTTTCTTGGCTTTGGCCCAACAGAGGCCCCACTCCAATGGCCTACTTACAGATGGTGTTCTCAGACTTGGTCAGGGACAGAAAGCACCGTGGGACCATTTCCCACAGATTCAATGGGAAGCCAACTTCCCCAGTTATTGTCAGGTAAACGACTCCTTCGTTTACTACCATTTGCTCACACCCACCCGGGATGCCGGATATCACCTGTCTACTGAGGCGATGAAATTGGTTAGTAGTTATGGGCACTACTATATCCAGTTCCAGCAGCACACATACATTAGGGTCGCCAGCTTCTCCGGGAAAGCCTACTTGTTTCCTAAGCATTATGGGGACAAGATCGTGCTGCTGGAATATTGCCGGCAGATGATGGAATTACATGCCTTCTTGGCCCTCAAGAAGGTCCCTAATGTTTCATTCCCAATATCCTGTGGGAACTACACCTGCAGTCTAGCCGCCGCGAAGGAGGCTAACAATGAATTAAAATGTTATAACTTGCAGGAATTCTATCTGGCGCGGAGAAATTTTGATCTGCATGGCAGAATTGCAACGACACTGCCCCAGGCTTCGGAGCCCCACCACGCACACATGGAAGACTTTTGGGCAGATCACTAGGATGATATGGATGTGCATAGCCGGCATTATGACAGAATGACGGTCGGAATGATGCAGGAGCTAAAGCTCTGGAGGTTCCCAACAGGCTTCTCAGACGACGCCCCCACCATAGACCCCTAGTACAAAGAAAAGGGGATTGACAAAATGCCACTGCCGGCAATGAATTGGGCTCTCCAAGAGGACCACACAATTGAGGACTTCACTCAGGAGGTGGTCGAGAGAAGTCATGCCTATTTTAAGAAGGCATGCCCCGGGAGTATGCGCCTAGCCTCTAGGCCGGTACCAAAAGCAACACCACCACTAGTACCAAAGTTGATTCCGAGGGCCGGGACTTTGGCACAAGGCGCAGACAAGGGAAAGAGGATAGATACAACCTCCTCCGTGCAAGAAGTCCCCATTCAGGAACAGATCAAGCAATCTGTAGTGGCCTCCCAACAGATGAGGGAGAAATTGATCACAAGGCTTGCCACTCCCCCGCTAATGGCCGGACCAATTCTTCCTCCTTCCTCCCCGTCATTGGTAGCCTTGATGATTAAGGCAACGGGGGTGGATCCCACGGAGGCAGCAGCAATCGCCGATGCAGGGCCACCTCTAATCACCCGGAGGAAGAGAAATCATATTGCACAGCCGAAGGAAGAACCAGCGCTAAGGGCTACCCTCCCAAAAGAAGTGGACATCCTTTCCTCTAGTTCCCCAGAACCGGAGAAGGAAACAGAACAGGCAGACATCTCAGCCAATCCCCCTCCGGAAGAGGAGTTTGACTTATTTGCAGCCGATGAATTCAGAAATATGCAAGGGGACGATACACAAGTGGGGACGAAAGTCCCAGAGCAAGGGCAAGAGGATGTGGATCTAGAGGACCTGGAAGTAGAAGTTGCAAAACAAGAAGAGCAGCAAACAGTAGAAAAGAGGCCAGAACCAGAGATTATCTCTGGGGCCCCAGAAACAGAAGGTCCGGGAGTGGACCAACAACCACCCAGTGAACGAAAGGCATCCGCTGGGGAACCTGGACCCAGAACTTTGGGATCAACTGTAACCCCAGCCACCTCGTTCCCAAGGCCACTCCCAGGGGCAAACTTTGGGGAGGTAATCACAGTGGCCCAAACTCTGAATCTTGGCCCGATACTGCCCCTACTGCCAACAGATGAAGAGAGAGGAAGAGCAGCATGAAGAAGAGATCCCCGAAGAAGCTGACCAGGGTCTAGACACATCAATTGACATCCGAGACCAGGCTGAGGAGATAGACATTGAAGATGTTGCTGAAGAAGAGGTTCCGGCAGGGAGAGAAACAGAGGAAATACATGTTGAAAAGGAGCAGCCACCACCGGACATCGGGAGAGAATCTGAAGAACAAACTTTAGCAGGAAGGCCACCTCTCCCACCTCCATGGCTAGCAGAAAGAAGAAAAAGGAAAGCCCAATCCGCCCCGACAGTCCCTCTCTCCCTAGCCGAAATGATGGCCTTGGCCCAGGCCCCACCAAAAGCAAAGAAGGCCCAGACAGTTCATACCCTTCGAACTGGGCCGGGCGGAGAAACAGTTGCGGTAGTGGCAACGCCTCCCCTAGACGCCGATGAAGCGACCGCGGACCCCGCAGACTACAAAATCATAGAGGTATCCCTGGGTAAAAGGGGAAAGCAGGGCGAAGTGGACCTGCTGAAGGAGGCAGCAAGGGCAGTGGAGGCCTGATATGAAAAAGAGGCCCAGAGGCTCAAGGAAGAAAAAGAGAAGAATGCAAACCTCATGGGGTTGCTTACAGAGCTGGCCCGACCCCTTAGCGCCACCCCTCCACAGACCTCCACACCAGAGGAATTACCGCAGAGCGATATAGACTCCCTGCGAGTAATGAAGAAGAAGGCCCAGGCAGTCGATGAATGGGTTTCTCTACAGATAGGAAACACCCGGCGTTTCCTAGCGGCCACTCTCCTAGATTTATATATGGCCTGACAGATTATTTTACAGGCGGAAGCACTGATTGAGCAGTGGGAGAGTGACGCCGAGAATTACCAGGCGTGGAAGGTAGAGCTCGAAGAGCTCCTCACCCTGGGGGAAGACATAATTTCTGAATCTGAAATTCTGGGTGAGGAATCATTTGATTTCGTAAGGGCTCAACACTCCAGACTGGACCTCACATTGGAGGTAACCAAGCAACTGGTAGAGTCCTTACAGGAAAAGGTAAACATAATGAAGTATTCTTCTAATTTATACAAATCATTTGTAATAAAAGCTTCTGGGGTTGATCCCCTTGGTACAAATACTTATACCCCTGAGGAGTCAGTTTTGGGGAATTTTGATGAAATGATGGCATCTCGGTATCAATCCCCGGAGGGGATGGATGGGGCCCGAATGGAAAAACTGACCAAAATGGTGCTTAAGGGCCATGATGCCGCAAGGATGGCAGATAAGTTCAGAAATAAAGTTTCGGACCTAGCGGAACAAGTTGAAGTGGCCAGGCACAGAAGGGCCAGCCTAAGGAAGATTGATGAAGATGACATTTTCCGCATCCTTCAGGCCTTCAATGATAATAAACAGCCTTGAGCGTTCTCCAGGAACCAGGGAAACTTGAGCATTAAGCATTCTTTATTCTTTTGGGGGCGTAAGTTCCCGGATCCCGGAGTTCCGAGTCCAAAATTTTGTATTGTTTAAAGTGATCCATGTCCCGGTCCCCAAGGCCAACCGGTCACTTTCAGAGGTGGTTAATAAAGACTGTCAGAGGGTAGTTGGGCACATCAAGAGGCATTGGCTCGGCAGTTGGCTTCTGACAGGGTGATCTTCTCAAGGCACCGTTCAAGGGTACACCTGGCACATTGGAGACAGGGCGCCACATTTCCCATTTATGAGGCATGTAGCCTCGGCCCTCGGGGAACCTACTTTCTTCTTTCTTCTCACCGGCTCTCTTCTCGAGGCTGATTCTTTCGATGTATGTTCTTGTCTTCTTCTTCTGACATGGCAGACCTATTCTGTCTCCAGGTCTTTTGTAGGGTGGCGCAGGTAGTACCAGCCCCCAGATATTGTATTTTATTAAAACGCAGTAAAATAGGGTGAGGGTTAGAGAGAGTTGTATAAATAGGCAAATCGGCCCATTTCCAAGGGTCGATGAAATTGATGATTTTGTTGTCCATAAGAAATAGCAAAGTGATTTCTGGTTTTTAGTTGTAGAGCTCAATGCTCCATTTTTCTGTTCTTGGTAGTTAGATGCTCCCCTGGAGCCACCATTGTATCACGCGCCAGTGCTTGCTGGACCAAATATTAATGAGGAAGGAAGGATTCTCGGCAATGATGTTGTTAGCGTCTCTACTTATGAGTTAATGGTATTTCATGTTTTAATGTTCTGTATGTCCTTTACTCTGATATGTTAAAGTAGATTAACGACCTCCTTATTCCGCTACTGATAAAATGCTAACTGATGGTTGTGTATTTCTTCGGTATTTAGTGTAGTCTTTCAGAGTATTGTTGATGTTCCAGACTTTTCAGCGTGACTGTAGTTAGATAAATGTTTCTAACCCTGCAGGATCTTTTTCGTTTTATTTTCTAAGTGTAGAATGCTCCGGGAAACCCTTACTATTTTGAATCTCCGGAGGAATGTGTTGAAGTAACTAGCTATCCCCCTCGAAAATAGTCACCTCTCCCAACTGAGCCCCGCACCGTCATGACCCGACACCCAGGTGCTTGAAGGCCTGGAGGATTTATTTCCCCTGGAAAACCTTTTCAGGCGGAGTTGGCCGATTTCTCTGGAACCTAGTGACAACTTATGACTGTTGGCGGACCCGGTCAGCAAAACCCCGTCAACAAGGTTGAGGACCAAAAGGGAGATAACTTGATGAATATCTATGACTCTTCCTATTCTGATATTGAGGGAGTCCTCATAGATAATGACCCTTTGAAGAAGGAATTAGATGAGCTATTGCTTATCAAGAAAAAAAATGATGAAGCTAGAGAGGAGCAAATTATTAATGCAATCACTGAGAGAGAAAATTTGAAAAAATGGTTTTCCCAATTAAAATTGGTAGCTCAGGGTACTAATGAGGGATTTAATGGCTTGAATAAAGAACTTTTTGGAGATGTAGACACCCTGAGAAAAGAATTCCAAGAAAGAGAACACCTGCTTAAGAAAAGTGATCCCAGAGATATAGGCCCTGTGGTGAGGCAAGTCATCAATTATGAAAGTCAAAAACCCCTTAAGTCTCAGATACCCACACCAAATGTATCAACAGTTAATGTCACACAAACAGGTGTTGAAAGGGGAAAACAAAAGCTCACAGGTATTAAATTCTCTGAACCTAAGACTGAACAGTGTATATCTGAAGATATGTTTTCACTGGATATGGAATTAGAAAGGGCTAGAAAGGCCAAAGTTGATATTGCAAAATAGTTGGAAAGAGTAGAGCTAGAAGCTGCTACTGTAGAAATGAAAAGAAGGATTGCCTTTTTGAATCCCATGACTAATTCTAATGATACTACTGCAACTAATCAAACTATGCCTATATTTAATTCTAAATTTCAAACCAATAATGCTAACACAAGTACCCAGACATATGGTGCAGCTCAAGGAGTTGTATCACAGTCAGGAGTAAGTGGACTCAACAAAAATGTTAGCCACCAAAATGTAGGCATTTTCCATAACATTGGTAGTATTGGTCAGAGTGCTGGCCAAAATATGGGCACTAATTTTCAAAGAAGACCTATTCATTTGTGGAGATATAGGAAATTGTTTTTCAATGGTATCCCTGGCCAACCAAACCCTATTCCTAATGAGGTTAGAGATAAGATTCCCAAATTCAGTGGGAATAATGTTGTAACTGATGAAGAAAATCTAAAAGTATTTTCGGATACAATGAATGATTATGAGATTGAAGACGAGATGTTGTGATGAAATTATTTGTGCAATCCTTAACTAAGGATGCAAGAGACTGGTACTGAGGTTTTCCTGATCATAGTATCTATTCTTGGGATGAATTTGTTAGAAGTTTCAAAGAATAATGTGGTGACAAGATAAATTCTGGCTTTATGTTGAATGAATTTAACAGTTTAAAATTTTTTTACTAATGAAGGCATTGTTGAATTTAATGTAAGATTGCAAAAGGATATGTATAAGTTGTTCCAAGTATTTAGACTGGATGAAAATGTATGTGTCACCACTTATTGTAATGCTTTGGATGGAAAAATTTCTTACTTGCTTAGAGATAAAGATCCTTAGACTATGAGAGATGCATATAAATTGGCCATAAACATAGAAAGTAATAAAAGAGCTTCTGGTAAGCTTGGTAAAAGGGATGATAGTAGGCTTTGGAAGGAGTCAAAAACACAATCAAATAAAAATCCCAAGGAAGAAGATAAGATGGAAACATTGGTGAGTGTAGTGAAAGATCTTGCTGCTAAGGTACATAAAAATGAGAAGGGTTTTCAAAACAATAGGCCACAATACCAAAGGCAAGATAAGCCTTACAGATTGCAAGATTTTCCTTATAAGACTCAGTGGAAGGATGGAAAACCTATGTTAGAAGAACAAACTGATCTCAAGAACAAAGACATCCCTGACCCATTGAAAAAAAACAATGCTCATAATGTGGAAAATACTCCTTGGTGCATGTCCTGTAATATGCCTCATTCCCCTTATCAATGTGCAGTAGCTGAGAGTATGGTGGAGCAACATGAAAACATTGGAACACAAGAAAGTCAGAGTGAGAAAAAACCTGCAATAAACATGTGTGCACTTACTGTTGAAGATGATGATGGTATTTCAGAGGAAGAGCCACAAGAAAACATGCCAATCACAGTAAATAATACAAGCACTAAATTAGAGCACTTTCAATTTGGGATGCCTAGTGATGAAGAGATAAGGTTTCTAACTATTGCTTCTGTGACACAAGAAAGATATTCATACCAGCTTAGGAATAGAAAAGTCGATCAAAGTGGGAAACAACCTGATTCACCTGTCATTACAGAAGTCATAAATGAAGAAGCTACACAAGGTGAATTGAAGGACACTCTGATTAAATAAAATAAAGTTACCCCCACTCATGAACAAAAAAAAAATAGTTAAAGGAGAATAAAGGTAACATATCCTCTGATAATGTCATGAGTTTCCCATCTTTTAACATGAAGCAAGCTTTATCTCAAATGAAAGTATCTGTCCCTTTACTTGAAATGTTTAAAATTAAAGAACACCCAGAAGTGGCCTTTTCATTATTATCTGATTTGCCTGGTATACATGACAGTAATGCTTTGAATGATGAACTGAAAGGTGAGAAAGAAGAAAAGGATGGAATCCCAATCTGTTTGGGAAATATAGTTGTTCAAGAGCCAGATCAGATTGATCCTTTTTATGTTACACTGCTCACAAACAATATGTTGCTAAAAAATTTTATGGTGGATTCAGGAGCTGCTGCTAATGTGATGACTTACACAGTTATGAAACAATTGGGTTTAGAGGTGGATACCACTTGTGGTAAATGGTATGCCATGGACAATAGGGAAGTACCTGTAGTAGGAACTTTGCAAGGATTAGAGATAAAACTTGTTGCATACCCTGAGGTCACTTTTAAAATAGATGGTGTGGTTGTGGATTCACGCCCCATTATGGCATGCTCTTATCAAAACAATGTGTTGCAGCCATTGGAGGATATGTACAATTGGATTTGTCTTTTTCTACCATCATTGTTAATGGGAAAGAAGCAAAATTATTAAGGGAGCCCAGATCTCCTGTTTATGTTGAGAAGGTTCAACCAAGCATGTTGAATTGCTTTGTGGATGTAGATATAAATAATTTCAAGGTGGAAAAAATTCAACCACATTTGAAAAACACAGATCCCATAGTGGAAGAATTAGAATTGCAATAGCTTGGAATATGGTAGATGTATTTTGATGGAGCATGCTCTAGAGAAGGGTCAGGATTTGGTGTACTATTTGTCTCTCCATCAGGTATTACTTTGAAATATTCATTTTTGTTGTCATTTTAATGTACAAACAATACAGCTAAATATGAAACGTTGTTATTGGGATTAGAGATAGCAATCAAGCATGGCATTAAGTTATTAAGAGTCTTTGGTGATCCAGAGCTAGTTATTTCCCAAATTAGATCAATATATGCTGCCAAAAATGATAGGTTGAAACAATATAAGCATACTGTATGGGATAACATTGAGTTTTTTGATGCATTTTCCATCAATTGGATAGAGAGATCTAAGAATATCATGGCAGATTTTTTGGCTAATGTGGCTTTGAAAAATATGACCTAACGCTAGCAGGAGTATCTATTGTGGAAACTAAAACCAGGCCTGCCATTCCTGATAATGTGTATAATTGGAAAGTTTTTGAAAGTGATGAGGACATTCTCAATTTTATTCAATGTGTGGATAATTATGAAGGGCAAATTATTGACTGTAATAATTTGATAGAGATTATTGATGGGAAAGAGACTATATTCGGCAATGAAATTTTGCAATTACAGACAAATGAAATCCCCAAAGGGCTAACTCAATTGGAGGGATTATTTACTGACAATGATATTCATATGTGTCAAAAATCTACTGCCAAGTTGGATGAATTTGAGGAGGTAAACTTGGGATCAGAGTGTAATCCCAGGATTGTATATATCAGAAAGAAATTAGCTCCTCATGTGAAGATAAATTTGATTATCTTGTTGAAAATATTCAAGCATGTTTTTGCATGGTATTATGAAGACCTTAAGGCTTATAGGGAAGATCTCTTTCAACATAAAATCCCATTAAAAGATGATATTAAGCCTTTTAGACAAAAACAAAGGCCAATCAATCCTTTGCTGGCCCCCAAAATGCAACAAGAGTTGGCAAAGATCAGAGACACTGGGATCATAAAACCGATTAGGCATTCTTCTTGGGTGTCTAATTTGGTCCCTGTCAGAAAGAAAAATGGAGATATCAGGCTATGTGTTGATTTCAGGAACCTTAATGTTGCTTCATTAAAAGATAATTATTCTTTACCAAACATGGAGGCAATGCTACAAAGGGTTACTGGTTGTGAGTTGCTATCTATGATGGATGGTTTTTCTGGTTATAATCAAGTACTAGTTCAAGAAAGTGAGAAATTCAAGACAACCTTCACAACACCATGGGGTACATATGTTTATGTAAGAATACCATTTGGCCTGAGAAATGCAGGAGCTACTTTCCAAAGAGCCATGGATGTGGCTTTTAAGGAATTTATAGAAAAAAATCATTGTGGTGTATCAGGATGATCTTACTGCATATTCCCAAAAGGCTGAGGATCATTGTAAGCATTTGGAAAAGATTTTTACTAAAGCCTTGGAGTATGGAATTTCTTTAAATCCAAAGAAATGTCATTTTGTTGTGACAGAAGGTAAATTATTGGGACACATAGTATCTTAAGAAGGTGGCAGGATTGATCCTGAGAGAGTGGAAGCCATTAACAAAGTCTTGCCTCTGAAAAACATCAAAGGTGTTCAGTCTTTTCTGGGAAAAGTGAATTTTGTGAGGAGATTCATTGCAAACTTTGCTGAGATAGTCAAGCCCATTGTTAAATTGTTAAAGAAAAATGCTAAGTTTGAATGGGGTAAGGACTCTCAGTTAGCATTTGATGAGATAAAAGTAGCTATTCAAAAAGCACCTGTACTGAGATCTCTAGATTACGAAAAGCCTTTTTATATATTTTATTTTGCTTCATTCCATACAATTGCTGTAGTACTTTTGTAGAAAGATGACAAAGGTTTTGATCATCCCATAGCATTTTTTAGTAAGTCTCTGCAAGCAGCAGAACTCAATTATGAGATAATGGAGAAACATGCATATGCATTGGTCAAGGCAGTCAAAGTTTTTAGACCTTATTTGGTTTGTGAAAAGATAATTGATTATGTACCACATGCTACGGTCAAATATATATTGTCTCAGTCTGAAGTTATTGGAAAGAGGTGTAAATGGATCAACAGGATTCAAGAATTTAATCTGGAAATTCAAGTTACCAAGTTGGTAAGGGGTTTGGGTTTGGCCAAACTAATGACTGACACTAACATGGAGCTGGCTCAAGTTAATAATGTGCAAACTGTAAATAAGAACTTGACTAGTATAGAATTGCAGCCATGGTACACTGATATAGTGTTTTTTCTAAAAAATGGTAAGTGTCCATAGCATATGTCAGATAATAAAAAAAGGACTCTGAAATTGTAGGATCAAAGGTATATCCTGATATGAGGTGATTTATTTTGGAAAAATAAGGATGGAATTTTGTTGCTTTGTTTGGATAAATCACAACCTGAAAGAGTTTTGAATGAAATGCATAGTGGTGTATGTGGTGGACATTATTCTGCCAAGACCACATCTCACAAGATAATCAGAGCTGGATATTATTGGCCATGTCTTTTTAAGGATACTCAGATGTTTGTACAAAGATGTGAACCTTGTCAGAGGTCTTCCTCTAAGATGAAATTCTTAGGAGCTATATACCTTTAAATCCTATGACTATTGAAGCACCTTTTACCCAATGGGGTCTTGATTTTATTGGGGAATTTACAGAAAAATCCAGTGGAGGCCATAGTTGGATTCTAGTGGCCACAAACTATTTTAAAAAATGGATAGAGGCAATTCCATCAAAAAGGGCTACTAGCAAGGTAGTGATGGATTTCTTAATGGACAATATTCTGACCAAATTTGGTGTTCCCACTAAGTTGATCATGGACAATGCCATGTTCTTTAGGGCTGATGAATTTAAGGATTTCTGTGAAGATTATGGAATTACTATATCTTATTCCTCATCATATCATCCTCAAGAAAATGGACAAGATGAGTCCAGAAATAAAAGCATCATGACAATCATTAAAAGAGCTTTGGAGAAAAATAAAAAGTCTTGGCATTGAAAATTGAAATTAGCCCTTTGGGCTGATAGGGTAACAGTGAAGAGAGCAATAGGGGTATCCCCTTTTGAAATGGTCTATGGAACTCAGGCAAGGTTGCCTTTAAATAATCTGTTACCAGTGTATAAATTTCTCCAAGAAGAGGAATTTGAAGAGCAAGAACCCATGATGGAGAAGATGGACCAACTAGTGGAACTAGGAGAAATAAGGGTAGAGGCACATAAAAGAAACGTGAAACTTCAATAGCAATCCAAGTACTTATTTGACAAAAGAACAACTGAAAGAAAGTTTTAGATAAATGACATGGTGCTTCAGTGGAATGTTAGAAAAGAAGAAAAGGGCAAACATGGTAAATTTGAGTCATTATGGATGGGCCCTTTTGTAATCCAGGAGTTTCATTGTCAATATTATTATTTTATGGAGGACCCAAGTGGTGAGATACAGGAATTTCCAATGCATGGAGAGTCCTGAAACATTTTTTCTCATAAAGTTTCTTTTTTCCATGCACAGTACTTTAGATTTCCCTGCTTTAGTGTGGTTTTTGTGTGTATGTACAGTTTTGTTTTGGTTTGTGGTCTGTCTCCCAGAGTTTTTATTTCTAATGTCAATTTTGCAATTGAATTTCCCCAGTCAGAGCCATTGTTAGCACTGCAAATCAAATTTTTCAAATTCCCATGCTTTGGAAAATTTTCCCACGTCTTTTGATTCAAATCCATGTGGTCACATGTCAATAAGTTAATTTTGTGGTAAAATGTTCAAATTGCCATGTTCTAAGCCTTAGTCGCGCTAATTGTTAAAGTATTCTTTTAAGTGTGAGAGTGAGCGACTTGGTCATTAATCTACCTTAATCGCGCAGTCGCGATGCATTTTTGAAGTCAAGTTATCAATCTGTGACTGAGCGAGTTGGTTTTGTCTTGTCAGTCGCTCACTCGTGGGGAATCAAGTTCTTTGTTACAAGTCTCAGGGAGCTAGTGATGAGTTGGATGTTTAAGTTTCATGCAATCGTAGTGATTCTAAGTTTTTCACTTTTGGTCCTCAATAGAGCGAGTCCTAAAATTTAAGGTTGATCGCGCACTCGAGCTTCGTTATTATGTGTATTATTTGAAACCGCAAGTGCACAATGAAGTCATATTTTAGAAAGCGCTCACTCGCGTAGGTTTTAACTATTATGTTTTGTGCAGTGCAAGTACGCGATGTATTATGCATTCATTATCAAATGGTCCTTATCACTTAGTTGCATGGTAGATATGCAATATTATAAAGTTTGCAAGTGCGCGACTAAATATCCAAGTTTTGTTCCTGCTCACTCGCCAATGATTTATTGTCTCAAATTTTAAGCTAGTGAGTGCATGATAAAAGAAAGGGTGGGCTATCGTTCACTCACTCAGGTATAAAGTCAAGTGAAAAGATGCTTGTAGATGTTCAACTGGTATAAAAATGGAAATTTTTCACTCACTCACTCATGAATAAAGATCAGTCAAGAAAGGTCAACGAGCAAGCGATTAATACATAATTAAGGCAATTGCTCAGTCACAGAGGATTCATTTATAAGGAAATCTCAGTAGTGAGTATGCGATAAAAGGAAGAAAAGGGTCATCGCTCACCCACTGAGGTATAAAGACAAATCAGAAAGCCATGGAAACTGTGCAACCTAAAAGTAATACATGATTGTTTTGAAAACCCGCTCACTCACTCAAGAAAAAAGCATGATAAGTGGGGATCAGCGAGTATGCGACTAAGAAGTGACTGGGTAATAAATATCATGTCGCTCACTCACAGAATCTCAATGGAAGTAAAGTTCTAAGTGGTGAGTCTGCGATTGATGAAAAGAAAAGTTATGTCGCTTACTCACTCAAGTATAAACATAAAGCATTGAGGGATAGTGAGTACGCGATTGTGAAATAATAAAGCTGTCATTTAGGTCATCAATCACTTGCAGAGCATACAAGAAAAAACAAAGATAGATAGCGAGTGTACAATTGATAGAAGAAAAGGGTCTTGTCGCTCACTCACAAGGACAAACTTGAATATAAGCAAGGTACAATGAGTTGGAAACAAACTAACATGTCATTCATTTCAAGCCTATGAGGGCAAAAAAGAAAAAAGGTGTGCACTCTTTCCAGTAGGGATCACACAGTTTGAATTAATGGTAACATTAGTTACAGAGAGCTGATTGCATGATTCTGTAAGTGCAAGAATTTGGCATTTAATTGGACAAGACATCGATTTGATGACTATAAGTTTGAATGATTGAGCTTGATTTTATACAGTTTTCAATTATGCATCCTAAGATTTTCTATGAAGAGCAATAGAGCTTGTTTGTCTGAAGTAGTTTGTCTGAGATAGCAATTCAAAGAGGAAGGATGAGTCAAGCTATTGTTCCCATTGTTTTGCAGGGGTCTGAGAAGAAGGAGATTACATTGAAAAAGTATGTGGAAGAATTTTCTTAGTTGCTACTCGGGACTTTGAATACAAATAGTGCAAATTGGGATGGATAGAAAGATAGATGGTGCCAATGTAGAAACCCGGTCACCCCAAATTACTCTGGTAATACCTTGTTCCATTATTTCTGGAATAATAGGATTAAAGCAGTCCCTATTTCCAATCCCTGGGATTTGAATATGGAAAAATTAATTGTGCCTGATGTTTATGTGGACATAGGTCTTATTAAGGAACTTGCTAAGAACTATTGCCCAGTAGCTAAGGTAATCAGGAAGAAAAATAAAGAGACCTTAGTTTCCATAGATAGGAAGCCAGTGGCAAAAGTTTTCAGGATCACTTGTGCATTGTGCATAGATATTTATTTAAAGAAGATTAAGGAAGATTATGTCAAGAGAGAACATTTGATCAAGAAATATGTAATGCCCAAATTCATGCCTAGGGTAGATAGACACCTGGTGAAAATCCCTGACAATCTCAAACCGCCTTTTGACCTTTCCTTATTTCACCATTACATAAAGTGCATGGTGTATGGTTTGCACATAGTTTTAGGTTTTGATGGAGATTCTACAATGCCTCAAGATGTACTCACGATGGCCATGAACATTTAGAAGCCAGAGGTCAACACTGATTATAACTATGTGGGATACATAGTTGATGCTATTCATGCTGCACTAGTGGAGATATAGTCAGATGCCTGATTACCTACTTTCAAGCACTATTCTCATATGATGTATATGATTCTGTATTATAAAATGGCATCTATGGATAAGGAGGTTGAATTATTTGTTTCAGAGTATGGTTTTGATGCACCAATCCAAAGATGGACCTAGGTATGGGATATTTCATTCATCAACTCATCTTTTGTATGCTTTTGTAATAGGATTGTGGATC
This sequence comes from Thuja plicata, assembly GCA_018584345.1. Classification (NCBI taxonomy): domain Eukaryota; kingdom Viridiplantae; phylum Streptophyta; class Pinopsida; order Cupressales; family Cupressaceae; genus Thuja; species Thuja plicata. The sequence continues at coordinate 1,834,377 of MU223398.1, forward strand.
CAATTTTTGATTTATTGGGAACAAATAGGCATAGAATTCCATTTGAGGCTAGAAAAGTTTTGAGACCTTGGGAATTTGTTCCAAATTGGCCTATCACTCACAATTGGGGTGAATTTTTCTTCTTTGATTACATTACTATCATCAGAGTGTATGGATGTACACAACCACCTCACATCCTCCTAAAATTTGTTCCTCCTAGGATTGCATTGTTCGAATTTATTTGGCAAATCACTTGGGTTGATAAAGAATTCCTAGAGGGACATAGGAAGGGTACTTTCATCCCTAGATTATGGGTAGGTTGCGACTTCTCCATTGGGAAAAGAGTTTTTGACTTGATCAATGACTTCTTAAAATAATATAGAATGTCTACAGCAGTTGCCAGGTTCTGTGATCCAGAATAGTTTATACAAACAACCCTAAAAAGAATGACTCCTTGGCAAAAGATTAGAGACCATGAGCCACTGGATGATGAAGATGTTGTGAGGAGTAAATTAAATAAGCATGAAGTCTAGGAGAGGAGAAGGAAATGGAATGATCTCCTTAGGGAAGAATCTGAATGGAAAGAATTGAACAATAACTTTTCTGGTTTTTTCCCTGATCTCCCATATTTGCAAAGGATAGAGGAAATGCTTAAATCCTATGATATGCTAATGGCACAAGTACCATAGTTTAGTGTTGAGGATTCATAGTCTCAGGGGTCCCAAATTCCTATTGCATTGCATGACCCAGAACATCAAGAACAACAAGAGGAAGAGCATCAAGAAGAAGAAGAGGCCAGTGAGGAAGCTACCTTTGCTAGAGAACCACCTAGAAAAAAGAAAAAGATAGAATGCAAAATGATGTAGGATAGGAAAAGTATGGCCAAGGCTATGATCAGTGAACATGGTAAATATTTTAGAAGACTGAAAAGATAATTGCAAAAAGAGCCTCAAGCTGAAGGCCAAGGGGATAACCAAATGGTTTTGTTTGAAAAGCATGATGAGAGAGTCATGATAGCTAATGAATTCATGAAAGATGATGAATTCATAAAGTCCGAAGAGTTCAAGACTTTTTTGATCAAGCTGAAAAAAAAGGACTTGAGGCAAGGATTGACCGAAGGTTAAGAAAATATAGATAAAAATGAAGAGATTGCAAAAATACTCCAGGATTATGATCCTGAGAGTGAACTAATTATTGTGGAGAAAGCTAGATTTTTGATGCTTGGTTGGGACTTATAGTCCACATTTATCATTGATTAGATTAGGAGACAAGAAGATCCCCTGTTGAAAATAGAGTTCAAGGTGGATGACGTTTTGAAAGGATCAAGATTTGATCCTAAATCCAAGACTCTTGATATATGGTCATTGGCCCCTGCTACACAAAAGCCTCTGGTTATGACTGTCAAAGAGGAAAAGAGGGAAGATAGAATGATATGGAATTTGCAGAACACTACAGACACTGAGATAGCTAAGTTAATGGCACAAGTCTCATTCATGAACTTGGAAAAGGTTGATGACCCTACTAAGAGGTATGAAATAACTTTTGGCCAAATGATGGCCTTAGAAAAAAAGCATGAAGAGGTGGTGGTTAAGAACCACACATTGGAAGAAGAAATTGGTATGTTGAAAGAGGAGTTAGTGGAGAGTAAAAGAGAAAAGACTCCAATTCCTCAAGAAGTGTCAAAGACTGAAACAGATGTTACCACAGAGGCAAAAGAGGATTCAGCAATGGAAGAAGGCCAGTCCAAATAAATTTCACAAGGACAGAGCATAATGTCATGTACATCATATTGCCAATACTTCAACATCAAATTGATGTTTTAAAATAGAATACTGACATAGTATGTACACTATATGGCTCATTGCAAGAAGTTGTTAATCCCTAAGTTTTTTTGATGATTAGTGATCCACACTTAGTTATTTAATTAGGAATTTTTAGTTGGTTATCACTATGGCCGAGCTAAACATTCAAGGTCGAGAAAAATTACCAAGAAATTTTTAGGCTGCCGAGTTATATCATGTCGAGCCGAGTAGAATATTAAGTGCCGAGTGACAGATGTTTAGTGCCGAGCAGAACATTTCTTGCATACATGTCAGGATTGATTCAAACTTTGATGTAAATGGTTTAGGCCAACTTGTATGAGATCTAAGCTGACATTTGTAGGCATTTAATATTTGTCTACTGAGTTAATTTCACATTTAAATTTTTTATACTATGCATGGCATGGAGCCAATCAGGAAATCAAAATGCATTGGAGGTATAAACAATAGATCTTGATCGTCGATCTAGATCTCGCTTCCAAATCTAAAAATATCTAATAAGATTGCTTCTAACCCTAGAAATAGTGTGAGCGTGTGAAAAAAAGAGATATACAGAGAAGGGTTGTTGTTCATGAGAGATGAACAGTAAGTCATTTTGAGAAGAAGCCTAGATCAAGCAGAATGATAGAGCAGTGAAAAGCAGAGTAAAGACATATCAGATTGAGAGATCACAGAAGTTATTTGGAAGAGAATATCCATCATCAGCATCAGAGTGCATAATGAAGGATCACTAATTGTAACATTCTAACAAGTGTATCAGTTGAAATCTCTTAATAGAGTGGTTTTAGCAGACCGTCTTAAATCTCTTAGCAGAGTGCTTACTTTATTGTAAGTTGAAATCCTTTAACAAGGTAGATTGTAATGATCTTTAGTTCTTAATTGAACAAACCTTTAACCAGGTAGATTGCATATTGCAATCAAACTCTTGTAGCCCTAACAGGCACACTTTATTGCTGCAGTAGTGAATATTTTGTGGGTATCATCCCCACCCTAATTTTACCTATTTGGGTTTCTAGTTTACCAAAAAATTTTGTTATGAGTTACATATTTCATGTTATGGATGCTATCTGATGTTAGGTTAATTTCATATATGTATGAATGTGGATCAATTTGTTTTAAGTGGTTAAGTTTTAAGATCTGATTCACACCCCCCCCCTCTCAGTATCTTGCTTTCCCATTATTGTACTTCCAATAGAAGCATCATAGGTAGCTGCTGAGGCTACGACATTCTTGGATCCTATCTTTAAAACTTGGTCAGGAAGAGACAGGTTGATGGACAAATTGAAGACAGTTATGTTATACAGTGATGATTTTCCTAACAAGATCACAGATACAATAGAACTGATCAATGAGGTGAATAACACATGTGGTTTCTTCAATGGTAAGGTTGATCTAATATGTAATAAGTTGCAACTATTTGGTGACCAGTGCCCTCCCTTGATCCCAAGAATATATGATGAAGCTGGCATTCTAAAGCCACAATTCGATTAGACAAATGGATTTGATGGGATATTCATAGATGAGGAGATGAAAAAGTGCCTACAAAAGGATGTAAATGCTCAATACTGCAATGAACTGATTGACAACCTATTCAAGGTTGAGAGAGACATGGCAAAATCTTTTTCAGAGGCTAGATCAACCGTTGATGCCAGATGGACAGAGGTTGTTGCCAAACTGGAATAGGTGAAGACTTTTGATTGGCCCACTGCCAAAGAGGTAAACATGTGGGAAGCAAAGCTGAAAGGATGAAGAGGATACTATCAAAGTGCATCAACAAACCTTATTCAGACTTTGCCAAGTTTTTCCACCTGTGTTTAGTTACAGTTTTTGTTTTTATGTTAACTGCCTTTTTGTTGTTAAAAAAGATTTTGTAAATATTTCCCAGGGAGTCTGTAGCTTGTTGCATCCTTAGTTATAAAAGGATTCCAAGACTACTAGGAGAGATATAGCCATTTTTCATTGGGATGTACAAGTTTAATACAAAAAACTCTGGTTCAAGACTTATAGGTTTTTGGGTTTTGAAATAATGTTGAATGTAATAGCACTTTTGATCGTGAATGCAAATAAAATCCATCAATAGTTTCTGAAACATATGATGATAATTTTATCTTCATTATGGTTGCCTGAATTTTATGTAAATTGAATTTTTAAGGAATAGACAATTTATGCATCTACTAGGCGGGTTTTGAAATAATTTTAGGGTTCTTTCAAGAAAAGATTAAAATTACTTTAAGAGTACTTTCAGTGGAATCTAGTTCTTTATAATGAATTTGATGAATTGAATTTCTATGTGTATGAGGATAGGCATATAAGGTATGTCTATGTTCATGTTAGATTCTATAGTTGTCTTAAATTTTTGTTCATGACTAAGAGGGTTAAAACTATGCAACAATGACTTCATGCCCTAGGATTAAACACTGGTCTGTCATCCATTGAAATTACGTGACTATCATTATTAAAATTGATCTTTACTCATGGTTTAGTCTATTCCAATAAATTTTACAGTGATCAATTCTTGTAATTTCATTCATATTCTACTGGAATAATTTAGTGATTTGATTGTTCTAAGTTAGAAGGGTAATCCTGCCTGAGTTTATGGAGCTCAAAGTGTAGGAGGTTTAAAAAACCTTGTTTCTGTCATTCTATATCTTGCATGGTTAGTGTCTGGGATAAATAGAGAAAGCTCTCTGAGAATATTTTCATATCAGCAAGAAAAGGAATAAACATGGTCCATGTTTCATTCCTTACCATCGTGGGAATGTTTTGTGGTGACCTATTTAAAATTATGTTAGGCCAACTTAAATGTTTATTATGGTATCGCATGGTATAAGAAAGAGATTATAATGTTCAATGCTAGAGAGAATGAATATGTGTAGTGAATGTGAATCAAACAAGGAAAGATTTGTGTATTGATGAGTATGAAAATTTTTGCAACCAATAGAAGACTATATTATCATTCTTGTGTTGTTGATTTTTGGTGACAGTAATTTCAATGGTAGATCCTTTTCCAATAGTCTTATTCTTCTACTGATCCTTCTTGTATTGGCAGTGAGTATTGGCAAGTGGCTCATTTAGGAGTGTTCAAGAATATATTAGGGTTATCATTTATGGAAATACATCACTTATGAATGACCACTTGGAGTGAAACATAATTTTGGAGTTAAGGATTTTAAAAATGAAAAAATCCAGGAAGTAGTTTACAGGGAACAGGAGTATAGTTTTGGGCTGCAAACACCGTATATGATGAATGAATATATGTGAGCTTAGAGGAAGCTATTTTGGTGTGTGTGATACCTTCAGTTAACATTGCATGTTTTTTGGATTACAGAGATGAAAGATACAGATGTTTGAAGTCATGTGAAGATAGTGATACAGTGAGACAGAGAAATTAAATGGTCATGATGATTGAGGGAGTGTAATGTGGAATCCAAATGTGCTATGTTGGATTTGGATTGTGTATTACCTATATTTTGGTAGTGTATGACCACCAAATTTATATTTACTTTTTGTATAATTGTTGGTTCCATTTTTTTATCTATTTGGGAGCCAACTGGGTATGTAATAAAGTATATATATGGAGACCTTTTGAGAAGCGAAGTATGGATGTTGTGTGAACAAATGAATGGATGCATTGTGATGTTAGAATCAAATAGATGGTGATGTCAAATAAAACTAGAACTACTTAAGCATAGAATATGTGTGTTTATGTTCATTTTGATAAAACATTGTAACAAAGACATATTTTTGATTGTATGAGCAGTGAACTCAGTGTATACCCCTAACAGGGTTTTGTATTCCTTTAAGATGGAAACGTACTAATGTAATACTCTTCTCCTAACAAGGCTAGGTCTCTTAACATGGAAAAAATATATTTAGTTCTTATTTGTGGGTACCATCCCCACTGGGGTTTTCCCTTGGCCAGGGTTTCGTCGAGAAAAAATTCATGGTGTTATGAGTTGTGTACTTTGTTTTTATGTTCTTTTCATTTTAGTAGTTATCTGGTTAATTTGGAATTTAATATGTTTATGTTTAAAGTTTTATAATATTAATCCACCCCTCCTCTCAGTATTACTTAATCCTAACAATTGGTATTAGAGCACTTGGCCCTTGGAGAGAAAGCCTAACAACTTAAGGAAGATCATGATGAATTCAGATAGTTTGGAAGAAAACTTTGAAGTAGCACTTGAAGACCTTGATAAAGAAAAAGCAGAAAATGATGAATTGAAATTCAAATTAAGAAGAGAAGAGGATTTCATCAAGAAATTGAAAGAAAAGCTTAAACTTTCAAGAAATCAAAGGCAAGATCTTATGGATAAGATAAAAAAAGATTCAGGCACTGATACATTAGATTAGATAAAACAACTTGAACAAGAGAAAGATACTTTGAAGATTGATCATGAAACTACTTATTTTCAAATGGATAAAGAGATTCAATGGGTAAAAGATGAAAGAAAAAAAATTTAGGTGACCTTAAAAGGTGCTAATATTCAGATGGGAAAAATGCAGATTGAACTTGATGATTATAAGAACAAATGTCTGGAATTAGAGAAATACAATCAGATCATAAAGGGAGAACTTTTTGAGGCTAAGCAACATATTGAAAAACTTCATATGAGTAGTGATAATATTGATGAGCAGAGAGATAGATAGAAACCTAAAGGAGATATGACTAGAGTTGGCTTCAATGAAGATGAAATTTTAAAGACTCGGGAAGAAAAAACTGAAGTGAAGATTTATGAAGAAAGACCTAATCATGAATAAACTATAAGGAAGAGCATACCTTTCAGAGGAAGATGCTTTGGATGTAACAAGATTAGACATATGAAGAGGGATTGTAGAGGTAAAGCTCCTTATAATCCCTATTATGGCTATTGTTTTAATCTTTATGCATATGGGAAAAAGAAGACAAAATGTAGGAAACCTGATCAATCAAGAACCAAGTGAGATTACATTAGAGAAGAAACAAAAAAGATCACATGTTACAAGTGCAATAACTTTGGGCACATCACAAAGTATTGTAAGTTGCAAATTAATCAGGACATACCACCTCCTACATGCTGCAAATATAATAATCCAGGACACACAACAAATTTTGTCGGTATAATGGAACTATGAACAAAATTAGACCTCTACCTATTGTTGTAAAGAATAATATTGGCAATACTGGTAAGAGTCTTACAGACTGGATAGATGAATTTATCAGTCATTTTAGGAAAGTAGGAGATATGAACAATGACAAGGTATGGAAGGTAAAGGAACCAAGTGAGAAAAAGGTGTAGGGAGAGTTAGTAGATACTAATGAGTCTTCTCATGATGCTAACATTGCTACATGAACCTACATGGACAAGCATGGTCTTAGGGGGAGCATTGGAAAGAAACATTAGAAATCTATCCAGCCCCTAATTTTGAAGAATAAGATCTTGCAATATTAGGGAGAGTATGTATAAATCTTATGAAAAATGTATCTGTGATCGTATAGCTTTACAACCTATATCCTATAATCGCTAGATTATTATATTAGAGAGATGATTTTATGGGGAACTGTGTCATCTCTTTACACAGTGAAGTATAAGCAAAAAAAATAACTTATCTAATCATCATTCAAAGATAAGAGTTGAAGAATAATAGAGATTTGAGCAAGAATATAAAAGAAACCAAAGCATTGAGAAATTGGAAAAAGCAGAAATTCACAGAATCAGCGATAAAAAGGTATTTAGATAACTTGCAAACTTGTGAATATGGATACACCGATGATATTTGATGTTGTTGAGAGAACTAGATATAACTTTAAGAGACATCCTTGAAAATCCACTGAGGATGGTCTGGAAGGCATGTTTTCTCAAATTCTCTACAGAGTTCTTGACGTAGAGGATATTAGGGTTTATATCCATTGCAAGTATGAATCCTTAGGAGATTTTGAGATCTTCAAGGAAATGAAGAATATGATTAAAGAGGATGGAAAGTGTAAGGGTGAGTTTTCTCATCTTGATAATCTCAGCATAATAAAAATGATAAAATTGCATGAGTTTGACGAAGAAGAATGGTTCAAAATCTTGTTGAGTAGAGTACACAACCAATTCATTTGGATTGGTGAGCTTCATATGAAGATTTATTGGGATTTTATGCATGGCATTACTAGTCTGGATACTCTAGAGTCATCCATATTGCAGAGAAGAATACCAAGAAGTAGGTGGAAACCCGAACCCACTCAAAATGGGATAAGCCGACAATGACAGTGGTTGACATCTTCTAGCAAGATGTTAGATTAATTGAAACAATTCTTGGATACAAACTTCATTATAATAGACAACCTAACTTAGTTTCTGGTGGTGTTATAATGATGGCATATAAGATGGTAAAGGAGAATGTCAATTATAACCTATGTGAAGTTCTTGCACAATATTTCATGGAGAATGTGAAATAAATAAAGAAAGATAGGACTAAGACATTCATATTGTGATCACTCTTGATACATATATACACATTGTGCATAAGTTCCTTGGTATGCACCCTAAAGATTGGAAAGATAATGAACCCACCGGTCTACAAGTATCAAATAACTACTGAATATAGAATATCACATCGGTAGATGGGGAACTATTTGTAATGATAAAATCCTACAAAGAGAGATGAAATAGAGAATGAGGATACCAGAGGAAATGGTTTAAAATTACAAGGAGACAATTTATTTCATGGTTAAAAGTGATTGTGTTTGTGTTGAGGCAGTTGACCCAAGGATCAAGTGGTTTTACCCTATGGGGTATGGAGTGAGTAAAGAAGTATTAACTATGCAGGTTGAGCATGCACTATCTTCATAGTTAGATCCATCAGAGGAAACATGGGGTACATATGAGGAGAAATCCTCTAAGATCATAGAAGAAGAGATAAGAACAACTAGGAGAAAGAAAATTAAAAATGTTATAGATAATCTAGCAGGTAAATTTGGAATTACTAAAGAATAGATGAAGGAGATGCGAAGGAAGATGACTGACAAAAAATCTAGAGTGTCGAGCTCTGCCCCTGCATCTCTTGACTCTTACATCACATTTTCAAAAGATAATGAGAGATCATAGTAGAAAATAGAGGAGTCAAGGGTATTGGACAGGGTAGTTGATATCGTCAACAAACTCCTACCTATACCTCTTACTTTCCAAGGAAAGGATACTCTAGAGAAATATTGGACGACTTTGAAAGTCACTATGAGTCCTTAGAGAAGATCAAAAAAGAAATAGAAGAACATAAATACTTGGAAAATAAGTTAGAGGAAGTATGCAAGTCTACTTCATGGGACTTGAGCATACTGGGAAAACAATGTCTGAAGAAAAGAGTTGTGTGACACATGGAAGGAAGTTATACATTTACTATATAAACCCTATCAGACACCTTCAGAACATTCAGGAGGTTATATCAAATGACAAGCATACTCTAGATAAGTTGATAAATAGTTTTTTTTAAAATATTGATGTAGAGTATCAACTGGAAATACGAGACATAACAGTTAATAGTTAACAACAACAATTAGAGATTTGTTGATTTACTTACAACTAACTATACCTTGTACAAGATACCTACAAAAAATCCTATATATAGAGCATGTGTAGCTCCCTTATATGGATAATGAGTATCAGATATAAAAAAAAAGAAGGTATTATAATTTTTATGCTAGGGTTCTTCCCATCCATCTGTGTTAATCCTGGATTCTCCACTGTCCCAATCAGTATTGTTGCTCCTTTTCTCATGGTTGGTCCGGTTTTCATTTTCAACATTTCTATCCCATTCTCTATTGTATATTTCCTCCTGAGTGTTAGCCCTATTTTCTCCATCTTCATTTGGATCCTGTATGTTAAGGATTCTTAGGTTTGGATCTCGATCAATGTTACTTTCTTGAGGCACTTCAATATAGGTGGCTGACTGGATGTCCTTTTTGTATACAATAATTGCACCATCCTTTATTAGGGATAAAAATATTTCTTCTGGTACCTCTATCCTCATAGATACCTATGAGACAATGTGGAGATGTGTGATTTTAATATAAAACTCAGTAAGATCCCATTGTCTGGCTTGGAAGATCTCTGCATTCCTCTTTTTACAAATGGCCTGAAGGAATTCACTAGTTAAGGTAAACCACAAATTATTTCTTTTAGAATTAAAATTATCCACAAAACCAATAACAATTGCATGCCAAGAAAAAAAATTATTACAATTCCACAATATAGGATAACCAAAACAATTGGCCCGGACTCTTTTAGAAAATTCACACAAAAAAAAAAGGTGTTCAAAAGTTTCATGACAATTGCAAATGGAACAACAGATACTATTTTTACCACATTGAGAAATAAAAGATCTAACAAGTTTCTTAAGGAGAAGTGACCAAAAAAAACAAATAACTTTAGGTTCGGCCTGTGAATTCCAAAAAAAGTCAAAGATAAAGTGCCATTTAGAGTTAGTCCAGTTAAGATTCCAGCTAAGTTTCCTACATCTTCCTTAAACATGTCATAGATTTTTTTGCATGAAAAATCATTCATATTCATACCATCAGCCCATTTCATATGATCAAACATCTGTATAGAATTCAAAATTTTACTAGGGAATCATCTTCCCACAGCTTTCGATATTAGGGTTAGGTTTTTTTATGATAATTTGGAATATTAAACCTATCCCTGATATATTTCCATGATCTCATTTTCTTATCCATCAATATATCCTATATGAGGGAGATACCTTTTTGTTGCCAATTTTTAGCAGAGAAACATTGAGTCAGAGTAAGAGGTTTACCATTCAAGTATAGTCCCCACCAAATAGATCTATCTAGCACAGAATAAGAAGGATTTTTCCCAACATCATTTCTTAAACAGACTTGACTCCTAACCTAGCACCATGCCTTCCAAATAGTATGTAACACTTTGGATCCAAACACTTGAATCTCAAATTCTCCAAACACAATGTCATGAAGGGGGCTTTCATTCCATTTCTTACCTTTTTTTATACTTGTTTTCTCAATTTTATTTCTAACCAGTACTTTCCAAGGCTTGTTCCCTCTCAGGGCCTTGAGAATCCACTTTGTAGCCAAAGCAAGACCTTGGGTTTTTAGATCCCTCAGACCCATCCCTCCCCTCTTGTTAGGAGTACAACACCATTCCCACTTGACATAGTATCTCTTCATGTTACCCATCCCATCAGACCACAAAAACTCCCTCAAGATTTTCTCTAATTTATTGATTTGACTATTAGCCAACATCCAAGATGAGGCATAGTAAACTGCATGAGATGATTGAACCTTCTAAACAACTTGAGCTCTGCTAGCTAGAGACAACATATGTAATTTCCATTTAAGATTTTTTTTCTATCTTTTTTTCTAAATCTAGGTCCACATATCATTAATAGAGGGACTAGTGGAAAATGGTATACCCAGGTATCTACTAATGGTAGAAGGTCCTTCCCATTGCCACTCTCTATTTTATATCCATCTAGGTGGGTCTTCTGCCCACCCTAACATATTAGATTTATGAGGAGCTATATTGGCTCCTGATGCCATGAAAAAAATATGTTACCTTATAATAACATTGTCAAAGTTTTCTTCCTCCACAGCTGCAAAGAGGGCAATGTCATCAGCAAATTGTTCAATTAAGAGTTCCTCATTATTGGGAAGGTGGATCCCTTTAACAGGTGGACCAAGAACTGAAGCTTTGAGAATAAAGGACAGAGAATCAAAAACAATAACAAATAAAGTAGGGGAAAGAGGGAACCATTGTCTAATAGACCTTTCAAGTAGGATGTGTTCAGATAGTTCTCCATTAATATCAATCACAAATGATGAGTTTTTAAATAGAATTCTAACCCAATTGCAAAACTATCCAGGAAAGTTGAATGCCTCTAGCATTTTGAGAACAAAGTGGCAGTCAATTCTATCTTCCTTTTATAAATCCGGTTTGACTGATTGACACCACATTGTTCAAAATATCCCTAATTTTTCTAGCCAAGATTTTAGCAAAAAATTTGTATAAAATATTTAATAAAGTGATTGGTCTCCAATTTTTAATCTGTGACTTATCACCATCTTTGGGAAGGATCTTGATTATGCCTCGATTAATGTTATCCCTCAAAGATCCTATTTTGAAGGCTTCTTCATACACTTTTAGTAGGTCACCAGAGATCCATTCTTTGTTCTTTTTGTAGAATTCAGCAAGGATTCCATCAAGACCTAGGGATTTATCATTAGCTAATGACCCTATAGCTTCATCAATCTCTTTAATGTCAATATTTTCTCAAGAATTTTGTCTTTCTTGTGAGGGACCTTCCTTGGAATAAATTTAATGCATCTGTTCATACTTTCAAAATTCTTTGTTTTATGTTTTGAAGAGAACAATTTTTTTTAAAACTCAGAAAAAGCCTTCAAGGTATCCTTTTTTTTCTTAGTGATTCCACATTCAATCTGAATTCTAGTGATCTCTTATCTAGTGTGTTTAGCTCTAATTAAGTTGAAAAAATATTTAGATCATGTGTCCCCATCTTTAATCCATCCAACATTTGCCCTAACTTTTTGTCCTTGGATTTTGAAGTTTTGGATCTTCTTTAACCTAGCTTTGGTGCTAATGAGTGCTTGTTCAAGTTATTGATCATTACCTTGAACTTGAAGTTGGGCTTCTATAATATTGAGTTTTCTCTGAAAAACATTCTCTTCTTGATTTTTGTCAATGGCTTGTTTTGTTCCCACAATTTAAAATATCCTTCTCCAAACCTTAACCAGATTTTCCCATTTCCTCCTTGTAGATAGATAAAAGTTGCAAAACTTAGAAAGAGTGGTAGCTGTTTGAATGGCTTGGAGGGAATCCTCATCCTCTAGGAGGGAGGTGTTAAATTTGAAGGTGCTCTTTATTTTCATATTAAGATCCTGATTGAGCTGTCAAATAGTGGTGATGCAAACATGAATGGGAGAGTGATAAAAAAAATAGCAAGGGTCACTTCCATGGGATTTTTCCGAGGTTGAAGGTTAAACCAAACAAAGATTTTTTGAAATAGATCCTATCAAGTCTGCAGTATACTTTTTTTTTTGGCTTGATTATTGCACCAGGTGAACCAAATGTTATTATATTCTTGTTTCATGTTTTCTAGAGGGTCACTGATTTGAAATCTTCTCTTGAATTTATCCCAAAAGAAAAATCCACTCCCCTTCCATATATAGTTGTTACCTCCACATTTGTCTTGTTTATTCTCAATAATGTTGAATTCTCCCTTAAAGATCCACTTGGCATCTGGTAAATTATTTGGCAGCCACTCCCATAACTATGTTCTTTCTCCTCTCACACTATATTAGAGTTAGAGAAATAAGTGTCCAGTATATTGGACAAGTTGAGTGTGTTGGAGACATAGAAAGGGAGAGTTATGGGAAGATTTGGTATATTGAAGAGTTTGATTACTCCTAAGTTATCAATTCTTGAGATACGCCTTTCAGACATGAAGAAGACAACACAGGCTCTCACTAGATACATGCCTACAAAGTTAAAGGGAGCAAAGACATCTTCTTTTTCACTAAATCGATTGATCCATGTGATTCAGATATTGGTAAAGACCTGGACTGAGGAAGTGAAGATCTTGGAAAGGTCTTTTCAAGATGTACTTAAGATGGTCTAAATTTTTGGTGAGAAGTTGTATAAATTTTGTTATGTATTCTACAGTGTTTATACCTTTTTAATTAATGTCAAAAGGGAAGAAGATATGAAAAATGTATAGAGGAAAGATAGAGAAGATATAGTTTGGAGTAATAGAGATGTAAAGGAGATAAAGAAGTGTAATGTATATTCTTTTTGGTATTGAACACTTAGTCATTTTTCAGTAAGTGTTGTCATCAATGCCAAAGGGAGAGATTGTTAGCAAGTGGCTCATTCAGGAGTATTCAGGAACATATTAGGGTTTTCATTTATGGAAACACATTAGTTATGAATGATCGATTGGAGTGAAACATAATTTTGGAGTTAAGGTTTATAAAAATGACTAAGTATAGAAAGCAGTTAATAGGGTACATAGGAGTACATTTTTGGGAAGTGAACACTGTATATGATGAATGAAGACATGCAAGCTTAGAGGAATCTATTTTAGTGTGTTTTAGACCTTCAGTTAAGGTCGCTTTATTTTTGGAGTTCAGAGATGAAAGATACAGATGTTTGAAGTCATGCGGAGATAGTGATATAGCAAGACAGAGAAGTTGAAAGGTCATGATGATTAAGGGAGTATAACGTGGAATCCAAACATGCTATGTTGGATTTGGATTATGTATTACCTATATTTTGGTAGCGTATGATTTGTGATTTTGTGATTACTTTTTGTATAAGTGTTGGTTCCATTTTGTGATGTATTTATGAGCCGATTGGGTATGTAATAAAGTATATATGGAGAGATTTTGAGAAGAAAAGTATGGATGTTGTGTGAACAAATGAATGGATACATTATTATGTTAGAATTAGATAGATGGTGATGTGACCTACAACTGGAACTACTTAATCATAACATATGATTTTTTATGTTCAGTTTGATATAACATTGTAACATAGATATATTTCTGATTGTATGAGTAGTGAGCTCAGTGTATACCCCTAACATGGTTTTGTATTCCTTTAATAGGGAAATGTACTAATGTAATACTTAGCTTCTAATAGGGCTAGGTCTCCTAACAGGGACACAATAATTTTAGTGCATATTTGTGGGTATCATCCCCATTGGGGTTTTCCCTTGGCTAGTGTTTCCTCAAGAATAAATTCATGGTGTTATGAGTTGTGTACTCTGTGTTTATGTTCTTTTCATTTCAGCAATTATCTGGTTAATTCAGAATTTTGATAAGTTTAAGTTTAAAGTGTTGTAATATTGATTCACCCCCCTCTCAATGTTACTTAATCCTAACAGTGAGCCTAATTTCTTTAGGGCAGCTAGCCCAACCGGTAGTGAGTGTTACCTGCAGTGAGAAAACTAGCAATGAGCCTTTATAAAAATTACCTTAACCGGTGTTTCTATTCATGATAATTATCTTCTTCGTAGATTTTCCCATCTTGGGTTTCCACATAAATTCTGGTTTTCATGGTGTATGGTGTTTTGTGCTTTCATGTTCATGTTTGTTTTAAGATTTAGATTTTTTAAGTTTGCACCAATATTTAATAAGGTTAATAAATTTGTTTTATTATACTGATTCACCCCCCCCCCCTCCCTTAGTTATTTGGCTTGTTCATCAAGGTTTATATGTAATCAATTGGGTATTTATAAAATTGCCACCATAATTTGACACATCTTCTAAGCTTCTAACCATATATTTTTTTCTATTTTTGGACAACATTAACATATTAAAGTTTAAGTTTTTACTAGTGTCTACATACTTCTCAGAGACGTGTACCATTTTTTAATAACTTTTGATCTACTTGAAAAAATTTAAAATAAATTATATATTATTGTTTTTAATATTAATCAATAGCCAAAGCTATGGGGTTGACCCCTACACAACCACAAGACAAGGGCTATCAAATGATCAATGAGGCATTACAAAAGGTTTTGCTTGTTACATGTAAAGGTTGTGAAGGGCACTCAATCAGCAGATTTACTCACCATTCTTAAGGAGGCCTCTTAAAGAAAAAAGGGACACAATTGGCTACTTACAACACATAGGCCAAAACATGTCATTAATAGCAGACAACCAACACCCAGATTGTGAGAAAAATTTATTAGAAATCAACATGTAGTAAGGTACAACACAAGGGAAAAATTTAGTGGTGAATATTTCATATCGTTCAAAAATTGTGGAATAAGTGGGACTGAAAGGGGTGGCTAAATCGCCTTGACTTTATAAAATATTCAATCAGGTGCACTTCCATTCACCCATCTTTTTAATGAATTAATTGTACCAATTTAAGTATTTTTCCAATAGAATTATTTGTGGTGGAATTTTGAAAAAACTAATGTTGCACACAATGGGAAAATTATCTAAAAGGTTAGAAGAGTGATCGACTTGAATGCATAACCCAAAGAGTCATAAAACAAAGAGAGACTAGAAGAGACATAAAATATATCTAGCCTACTTAGTTTTATATTATCTCCCATTCGGTAATTGGACCGAGCATACCAATTTTTGGAGTGGCTAGAAAATATGTCAAGAATGGGATCAAACACACCCAAAGAGTTCTGGCAAAATAAATAGCTTCCAATTTATTGTTGCTGAGATTTAAAAATGTATTCCATCTGGGATCATGAGGATGTTCTACCATGTTAAAATGACCTCCTAAAATCTAATCAACATCAAGTAAATTATTAGTCATCCAATCCTAGAGAAGAATTCTCTCTTTAGATATATTAGATCCATAGATAGAGCAAAATCTCATAAGTTCTATGTTAATGATAGTAAAAATCCATAAACATTTGTGAGAGGGATCTTCACCTTTATCAATGATATATTTTGAAACCCAAGTTGTCATACCAATAACAACACAAGCTTTACCATCTAGATGGAAAGTATTCATAAAGGTGGCATCTTTCCATACATTAAGTAAAGAAGCTTTAAGTCTAATGTCACCAATTTTGACCACTTGGAGAAAACAATATCAGGTTTCCATTTAGTAACCATCTCCTTTACTTTATATTTTTGATGAGGGAGAGACATCCTTGTAACATTCTAGGAAAGTAAATTAAGCTGCATGAGGCAAGTTAGAAGAGTCATCACCTTAAGCCAGCACACTAAAACTGTTATCAAAAGCAAGTTCTAGTTCCTTGAGTTTTTAGCAGCTAATTGGGGTTTTCTTAGTAGCTAAATAGATTATTAGAGTTGTTAAAGGGGAAGAACCTTGTAAAATCCTTGTACAAAATAGAATTAACCTTGCCACTTTTAAAGGAAAATGGTAGGTTGTTCGTTGGTTAGGCAAAATACTTCATGCTTATTTTTTTTCTATTAAAGCCTTACTCTCTCTCCAATGAATTTGGAAAGCATGGAAAAAGGTTTTTCATCTTTTAACATGGAGAGATGTCCCTCTCCAATGTGGTTTCAAATATTCCACCTCATTTATTTGGTGGAATAAGCATATTTTGTATCATGGTCAACCTTTGGCTTTGAGTTTTCCTGACTATCATGTTTTCTATTCAAAAAAGGCATCAACAAGGTGGGAGATCCTTGGGAATTCAATACTCTAAATTGGCTTCCATGGGATGTAATTCGATATAAATTTAATTTGAACAATATATATCTTTTCTAATCCTTCTTGAGTCTTTGGTATCATTGGAATTATCTATGAAGCTTTGTACCCTGATTCAATGTAGTTTCTTCAAGGATTGGTTATGGTTGTCAACATATATTTTCTTGTTTTTTTTTTCCTTTGAAGAAGATATATTTGTCATTTCTTCATAATATACCCATAAAAATTCACCTAAATAGTAAATAGAATTGAATATTTAGTGAAACCTTTTGGGCCAAACTCTCTTCTCTTTTTTGGAAGTCAAGAATTAATGTAGAAGCACAATTAACGGCTAGGAAGATTCTATATTACAAGTTATCAACTAGTGGTGGGTTGAAATGTATTATGGTTCAACCCATCAGTTGTCCTTTTTGTTGGAATTCTAATATGGGAAAGCATTAACTGAGACGGGGGTTGAATTAGATATATAAAACTTCTACCAATTATTAACAAACTGATTCAACTATGTATTCATAAACATAAACTGAAATGTTGTAAAAACTCTAACATCTAATCATGAAAACATAACACAAAGATTTTTGTAACCCAAAAACCCTTGAAGGTAAAACTGGGGTGGGGATGACACCCACAAATCTTCACTATTGCAGTAATAAAGTGTGCAAGTTAGGGCTACAAAATTTTGATCACTTCTGATGATCTACCCTATGAGGGGTCTATCCTGTTAAGAGCTTTCAGACTTATAAAATCTACCTTGTTAAAAAATTTAAACTTACAACAAATTAAGCACTTGGTTAAGAGATTTACAAAGGCATATTAAGACCACTCTATTAATATATTTACCCTGATTCACTTGCTAGAATGTTTTAGTACCTGATCCTTCAGTGTGCACTACAAATGCTAATAACGGATCTCCTTTTTCCAACTCTTAACTAGTCTCTCAATCTGATTTATCTCTATTATGCTCTTCACTACTCTGCTCGGTCACTCTGTCTGGTCAATGCTTCAATTATGCAAAATATGCATATACTTCTGATCTCTTCTCTTCACATCTGCATCTAAACCTACATGCTTACACACATGGATTAGGGTTTGAAGGATCCCATATATAGATCATCCAAATCAAGAACAAAAATCTAGATCCATACTCTTTTTCCACTTAGGAATCCCTAATTTTGATTGGTTGCATGGCTTGCATAGGGATTCATGATCATAAAAATAGTGTGTAATTAACACATTAAATCTCAGTGCATGATCATTAAATTCTCCATAGAAGTCAGCCAAAATGGTTTACCTTGGTGTTTGTGCCATTCCAAACACATATACAAAATCTATTTTACTCGGCACAACCAAACACTAGTTCTCGGTCAATACTGTGCTACTCAACATAATTGTATGTTGTCACCCAACGCTAACTCTTCTATGCAACTCGACAATCAGTCTGCTTGACATCCATTGAGTACTCGGTGACCTATGACTTGCTCAGAAGTAACTACTACTCAGTCTCAGCCTTAGTGGGATGGCTCGATCGCAATGATGGCCAACCAATCTACCTTGAATATGACTAAGTGTGGGGAACTAATAGACAACAAAACTTGGAGATCAACAATCTTCCCCTTTTTCATTGGTGGAAAAAACACTTTTTCATGTCTTTTTAGTCCTTCAAAAAAATATAGTACTCAAAAGAATTCAAAATTCCAAACTCCCCCTGGGATTCTGACTCGATCTTTCTCCATAAAGACTTCACTATATATACAACATATGAATGTACATACTTGCAATTCCCCTGTTGAATCTTATGACATTTCCCCCTTATTTTTCACGCTTTTCACTTTTCTCTATTGGGTTCATTGGGGCCAAACCATACTTATCAAAAAATGGTTTATGGATCTATAATTTCATAGCTAAAGCATTATCCCAACTTGTCCTTACAGACTCCAAACTTGAAATTTGATTTCTAGCTCGGCAGTTAGATCAATCAAACTCTCAGGAATATTCATAGGTGGATCTTTCTATGATAGTTCCTTTGCCACTTTCACCTCTTTCTGCATAACCTCCAAGTGAGGTATCAATATTATCTGAATTGAACTAAATTTTTCCCTTATTCTACCATCATTATCTATAATCTTGGCTAATATCCCTTGGGCATGTGTCAACCTGCTAAAATGAAAAGAGCTTGAACTTGCATCTATACTCAGTGATTTTCATGTTGACTTCAAATCTATCTGTAGCTTCTGAATAAGCTGTTTATTCTCCTTTGTTAAGAATTCAATATCACAGAGTTGCTTGTACAAAGAGAGAACATTCTCTATCACTTCTTCTAAGTTGATGACTAGATCAAATAGTGCAACCTACTTCTCAATAAGCTTTGCTGCAATTTTCTCAAGTACCTTGGTCTCAAATTTTCTCTCTGATCTTTGCAGGAGTTTCTCATTTGCATTTATGTCATCTATGTTTACCTTCTGAACAATATGAACCAATTGTTCCAAGATAGATGCCTTCTTGTTTAGGTCTTCAAATTCAAATGCATCACAAATATTTATTTAATCTCATGTAATACCTGCTTATGGTGATGTTCTCATTTCAATTTTTCTTGCTTCCTCTTCCTGTTCAATAAGTCCTACAAGATTAGCATTTGTTCATAAGATAAGTTATCAGTATCCCATTTTGGAATGACTATAACTTCATCAAGTGTAACTTCAGAGCTCTTATCCTTCTTCTTCTTGTGTGATTTCTTCTTCATTGGCTCTGGTGAGCTACTACTCATTTCATATTCCTCTTTAAAATTACTATTATCACCACTAATTGATACTATCTCCTTCTGAGAATTGAACATCTTCTCGACAGAAGTATCATCTCTCTTAACTTCAATAGATACCAAAGGAGAAACATTATGTAGTTTTACCAATGCTTGTATTGTCTCTTCCTCCTTAGTTTCATGTTTCTCCTAAGTCTTGGTCACCTCGATGACTTCTTCAAGTGATTTGGAGATATCTAGTGCAGACTTATCTACTTGTCTTCTTTGCTTATATCTCCCTCTACATTATCTTCAAGGTTTTCCTTGGTAGGTGACTCTGCAATTAACAGTGCCTCTTGTCACTGTTCCTCGGCATTCAATCCTTGTGTTGTACCTCATCAGTGGTGAAATCTTCAATTAGTTCTTCCTCAACTTTATATTTTTCCTCATCATCTACATCTTTCTTCAACTCTTGTTTAGTCATGTCAATCTTTTTAGCTTCAATATCATCATGTGTCTTATCCTCGATATTATTTGGTTCACTGATGTCTTCTTTGTTGTCAAGCTCAATTTTCTTAGATGTGCCCTCATCTTTATTCTTGTCAATTATTAATCCAAAGATAATCTTCCATATCCTTTGGGTTTGTTGCACAACATCTTCTATATCATTCTTCAGTATGGAATAGGCTCTCAATTTAGGAATGAATCTATTCCTATGTTGATCCATAAGTTTATCTTTATGATTCTTTGTTAACTCAGACATAATTTGAGCTAATGCTCCTTCTCTAATTTTCCTTTCTATCATCATGGCATGCTGTCATCTCTCATTAATTTTATTTGTTAGCTCATCAGGAACTAGGTTCCCAATCTCCAAAGGTGTCATCTTATATGTTACTAACATGACCATCATATCTTCTTCTATCTTAGCCCTATCAGTTTTGCTTAATTTCTCAAACTTAATAAACTTAAAACCTGACAAACCTATTGAATTCTGGATGTTGTGATAGATTTCACCAACATTGGTAGGGTGTTAGTGCTTTGCAACTTTGAAATTTCTGATATAATCAATTTTTGTCAACTCTTCATCTTCTTCATCTTTACCCATAACATATTTTCTTCTCAATTTCCTCTTACTCAGCTCAAATTCAGTTTGTACTTTTTTTATCTTTCCTGAGCTTACCCCTTCAGTATACTTTACCAACTTCTTCTTTGGTGGCTCGGAAGATATAGTAACTTTTGATGCTCTGGTTCTCGGTCGAGATGTGACAGGAGGAGTAGATTTCTACTATGAACTCCTGTTCTTGGATGGATTAGAAACCATCACTTTATTGCCCTTTTTTCCCACTTCCACATCATCATGACTTTCCTCATAATCACTAGATTGGTCCTCTCCTTGACCTGTTGTGATCTGTACTGGTCCATCTTCTTCTTCTTCTCCAATTATCTTCTCAAGTTTCTTCACAATTTTCTTTCTCTTCCTCTCTATTGTTGCAGCCTTCAAATTTGAAGAATATCTTTGATTAGCTTCATCATAGGTACCAAATCTCTCATCCTTTCTATCAATGACCTCTACAAGTAGAGTTTTGATAGTTGTAGATATTTCATCTTTTTTTACTTCATAGCCAATGGCCTTAGCTATGCTACCCCTGGTACTATAGGTTGCACATAGGTGTTATTAGTATCAATTAGAAAGCAAACATCATTATAATGTTTCTCCACTAGTGATATCAGGATTCTGCTCCTTAGTCTCATCTTTTTCTTGAATTCCACAAAATAATTTCCCATAACATTATCAAAATTTTCTCCTAACTGCTGAATAAACTCATTTTATGAACTGTTATCAGTCGGTCCTGAATCTATACAATATTTCCAATTGTATGAAAAGTATTTTATACATTAAATAATATGAAAACAAGTAAGGACCCAAACTTACACATAGAGTTCTTTGCCTTCCTTTTAGTTGATATGTTCTTAGCAAGTTGAGCCATCTGTAACTTGAAAAGATCATAGGTATGATCCTTCTTTACTATTTTCCATGCTTGATTGACTACAACACATGGGACACTATCCAATCTTCTTGATTGATAGAATTTATGTGCAATGACTCTAACTCTAAAATTAATTTTTGGATCGGTGATTGTAGAAATTATCATTCCTCATTTGTTCCACTCAGCCAAAGTGAACTTTTCAATATCCTCCTTTTTTTGACAATGCAATGTATGCTACCCTTGCACAATGGGATAACTGGTAACTCAATTAATAATGTATTTGGTAATCTTTACCGGTCCATTTTCCAACCATAAACACATTTCATGTGTTTCTCAACACAATCTTGATCCATTCGACCTTAAAGTCGCGTGGGAATTCTAGGGCACATACTAACCCTTTTCTCGGTAATATGTTGATGATTAGCCTTTAGAACTCTATTTTCACATAATTTTTCATAAGCTTCCCTCAATTCAAAGTCCCCAACTTATCCAACTTTACACATATAACATGCTCGCACATCATGGATAATAATTACCTTTGATGGAATTGATGACAAGGCTCCCGCAAGATCTCCCTTTATTGTAGTTTCAGGAATGGCTCAAAATTTTGGCAATGCACATGCGTTGCTCCTGACCAACTGAACATTCATCACTTCCTTGTCTTATGTTTTTACTCCAACGGATGAACTAGCTACCATTGTTGCAAGTTAGGGTTCATGAAACAAGTTCTGTGTAACTCGACAACAACTGGTCTACAACCTTTTAATACTAGTCGACGATGCAAAGGTGGAATCTTTTCAAACTTAGATCAAATTGTTGTGTGAAATGAAGAATGAATGCTTGAATTGATTATATACCCTCAAACAGTTGGATTAGGTCTTCAATAAATACTTTTTGTAGTGGTAGGTATATAACAGATGTCCTCAGTCTTTGATTAAGTAGCTTGGTTATCACATGCCACTCAGTCATAATAATGACTCGGTCACTACTGATGCTCGATCGACTAACGCTTAGTTGACAAATCAGCTCGATCGGTATGGAAGCTCGGCATGTGCTGATACTGATGCTTGATATCAAATATTCATTACAGTTATCTTTCTCTGTTCTTGCCTCATATCTATCCTTATGTATCTTAACTTATGCAAATATGGAATTTAATACATGTTATGTTAGGAACTTGTGTAAAGTATAGCATTTGAGAAAATAGTTCCTTACATAAATTTCTACTTAATTTGAAGTAGTGTGATGACATGATCCATTAGATTGAGTGATCTCGGCTTCACTGGATCCACTACTGCTTGCTTCTTCTTTCTTTCTCCATGTTAGATTCATCTGATTCCTTATTTTCTCAACAGTAGGTGTCGGGGCTCTAGTCTTGCAATCAGTGATTTTTTTAGTGGTTAATATTCGCCAATTGGCTAATTTTTGAAATTTGAGAATCCAAATTTGGCTAATAATTCAAGATTTAAGGCAACCTAAATCGCCAAACTTTTACAAAATTTTATTTTAGAAATATTTAAATTGCCAAATAATTTATTTTATTAAAAGTTTGAACTCAAATATTCGCCTAATATTTGATAGATGGTTAGATTCAATTCGCCTAAATTTTATCAGTTATTATAGAAATCTAAATTTATTCACCAATACTATATCATAATTGTAAGTTATAGTAGGGTTGTGACACCAATATTAGTTGTCATTATTGATTTAAAATATAATCTAGTGATCTTCATTATATTCCATGAGGCAAAAATGTTACTATCTTATTTGTAATGCTTATCGGGGCTAAGGTTTCCTTTGGATTGTTGATAAATAAATGACACTGAAGAAATTTTGGGTCCTATTATAATAATAAAAATAACAATAAATTTATCTCACACAATACAATGAGGATTATTTGATTATATTTTAAATAAATGGTAGCAACTAGATACTATAGAGTTCTCTTAAACCCATCAAATATTTTCATAGTTAGCCTATTACTTTTCTATAAGAACTCTTTTTTATTTAAATATAATTATTTTCCATGGTCATTAATGAAAGTTTGGTTATTGCTTGAGATTTGCCAATATTATCTACAAAAAAATTATGATTAAAAGATATTCGCCAATACAAATAATTTGTTTTCCCAAAAAATTAAGAGATTCGCCAATAGGAATTATTTTTTTAAAAAATAAAATGAAAGATTCGCCGGGATTTTATATATTTTTCTAGAGGGGGGTTTCTTAAAGTTATCCCTACTTGCAATATCTCCTTGTATGAACATTCTTGTGACAACTATAGCCGACCATACTTCCATTCATCCAGCTCTTGGATTTACCTCTAAAATGTGTACTCATACAATTCTTCGCAACATGACCATATTCATTGCAATAATGATAATCGTGCTTTGTATTATAATCCCAATTGAATATATTACCTTTCCTTAGTGTATTTTCTTGTTTCATTGATGTCCATTTGGATTTTGCACTGGATCTGCAATCTTGGGTTCTATGACAAATTTTTTGACAATTGTAGCAATGTCCTTGGAATATAGGTGAAGTAGGTGTATAGATAATCTTTGGCATGCATTCATGTGCCTGATGTCCATGCTTCTTACATTTAAAACAATATCCATTGAATTTAGGTTTAGGATTTTACTTACTATTCTTGCTTCATTATATGTTTTTTGTGTGACCTCGTTTCCCACAGTGATAACATGTAGCCTTAGTGTTCGGCTTTGCACTCATCTTTTCTCCATTCTTTGATGATTCTCCTTCTCCAATGGAAGACTGGTGCTCAGTATGTCCAAGTCCCAATGTGTCACTATTCCTTCTTGGTGATCTCATAAGTTTCTCAAAGTATCTCAATGCTTCATTTGGTTTGTTTATCCTCTCAATGAGTTCTGTTTCAGATCTCAACTAATTTTTCAGTTGATTGTCTGTTTCAGATTTCAATTTATTTTATGTTTATCTCTTGATTTGCAAATAACAGTTAGTTGACCATGTCCAACTGACTATTTGTGAGCTTTTTCACATCACTAGTCCTTTCATCAAGTCTGGTAGCCATCTTTCTCTTGTTTTCTTCTACCATTGTCTTATCTTTCTCAGCTTTCTTCTTCTATCAATCACCTCACATAGTGTTATTGGTTGAGTTTCTTGTTCTATCTTTAGACTTTTGACTTGTTCTTTCAGTGTGTCATTCTTTTCCAATAAATCTGCAATCGTTGCATTTCTTTATTTTGAATCACCATTTTTAAATAGACCTTCAGTGTCTTCTTCCTTATATTGTGTATCTTTCATTTGAGTTTCCATTTCCTTCCTAGTTTTTAAGGATTTCCTTAATTCTTATCTAACTCTCTCAAGCTACTACAGTGCCAGCTGAATATCAATCTTCTGATTCTCAATGACCTTTCCCAATGTATAAGCCTCCATTTCCAAGATCTTAACTCTCAAGTGGTTAGACCTATTTTAAGAGAACAAATCTCTGATACTAATTGTTGGAAGTCTAATATGGGAAAGAATTAACTGGGAGGGAGGGGTGAATCAGATCTATAAAACTTCTACCAATTCTTAACAAACTGATTCAACCATGTATTCATAAACATAAACTAAAATGCTATAAAATATCTAACATCTAATCATGAACACATAACACAAAGATTTTGGTAACCCAGACACCCTTGGAGGTAAAACAGGGGTGGGGATGACACCCACAAATCTTCACTAGTACACTAATAAAGTGTGCATGTTAGGGCTAAAAAATTTTGATCATTGTTGGATGATATCATTTTTTGGTACTCATCATATTGTTGATATTCATATTTTGTCACTGATGTCAAGATATGTTTCTGTGG
Organism: Thuja plicata; assembly: GCA_018584345.1. NCBI lineage: Eukaryota > Viridiplantae > Streptophyta > Pinopsida > Cupressales > Cupressaceae > Thuja > Thuja plicata. The sequence goes on from MU223398.1 coordinate 1,859,894, forward strand.
AGAAAGAAGACTGGTTAGTTGACTGGAAGAAGTGTACGGATAGTGTATGGATGATTTAGAATGATCAAAGTTGGATATATGAAGAAGGATGTGTGTTGACCTTATTCCTAAGGTCACTTGGATTTATGTTTCATATGACGGATGTTACAGTTGATTTGGTGAAGACTCATTTTTGGACTGTAACTGTGATGCTTGACAGGGCAAGTCTCTGTATTTCATGTATATCTTACTAGTGAAGATATTTCAGATAAAGAAAACTTACTGGTGGACAACCAGAATATATTGGAATAATGGGTTGAGTTTAATTTTCATGTGATTACTAGTGACATAAGTTGTGGTGTGTGTTCTGAAGAAGACCTATTTGGTGGCCGACTTCAGACATGTAGCGTGTAAAATGAATTGTGAGTATGGATTGCGGATCTGGGAGTATATGTGATGGATTTTAATTGATGTTTTCTTGTTATAGGTACCGTGTGTATCTTAGCAAGGGGTTATATAATTATTTGTATATTGCAAAGCCTTAATTGGCCAACCTAATTAATTAATTATGTATTGGGAAAGCTTAATTGGCTGACCTGATGAATTATTGTAAAGGGGTATATATGAGGGATCTTTTATTTTAGAAAATGTGGTAGATATTGAAAAGGTAGACAATAGTAGAAGCTGTGAGGCTTTTTGGCTGCTAGATGTAGAGTAGAGTTGATGATTGTTATACTTCATTGGAACTGACCAAGCAAAGATAGTTGCTATCAGACAGTTCACTGGATTGTATATTCTCTATATACACTTATTCAGATTGTGAATCCTTGAGGGTGGATTTAACCTTCTTTGGGCAGTGAGCCTACTACTTTTCTTGACTCCTAATAGGGTTTGTCTCCTAATAGGGACTGTGTACTATAATGTTGTAATAAGCTCCTAATAGGGATAAATATTTTAATAGGGATACTATACTCTTGGTACATTATTTTTGGGTACTAATTCCCACTTGGGTTTTACCTTTAACAAGGTTTCCTCGATAACAAGTATTGTGTTATTGTGTTGGCATTACTATGTTATCATTTATATTGCAGATTTGGTTTACAAAGTTTAAAGTTTAATAATCTATATCACAACTGATTCACCCGCCCCCCCTCTTAGTTGTCTTGTGGACTGTTATTCCTAACAATTGGTATTAGAGCTACTATTCCTTAGAGAGAAAGCTTAACAGCTTGAGGTGATCCTGAAGATGACTTACTACAAGAACGATATCTCAAAATTTGATCCTGAAAACTTTGATAGTTGGAAGAACAAGATGAGAACACATTTTATATGTTTTGGAATTGACTACTGGATGATCACAAAGAAGAGTGAAAAGATAATGACTGAGGATGAATTGGAAAATGACTGAAGATTGAAAGAAGCTATTTTCATGTAATATGGTTGCAAGAAATCTTTGATCAGCGTACTTTCTGAAGGTGAATTTATAGAAGAAAAAGACTTGGAATTTGCACATGAAATATGGAAAAGACTGGAAGCATTATATATTGGAGATAAGTTTACTAAATAGGCAAAGCTACAGAACTAGACGACAAAAATGGAATCAATGAAGATGAGAGAAGATGAAAACATTAGGGCATCTGCACAAATAATTATAGAAGTGGTTACTAGCATCAGAAACTCTGGAGGCACTTACAGTGAGGAAGAAGTGATTGCAAAACCAAACTACAAGATGTATGTGTTAATTTTGGCCTTGTTAATCAACCACACACTTCAAAATAGTCCTTCTTCACCAGGTACACACAAGACTGAATATGAGATTATTCATCTTATCTGCCTGCGTGATTCGACCTGTTGCCTTCTATCTAGACGGGGTTTTTGAAATTGCTCTCAGAACGAGAGTCTCACAACCATGGACCGATCTAAGAATGAAGGATTTATCATGATGAATGCAATACAATGCAAGATTATGCTAAGAAATGAAAGATGTGAGATAATCTAAACATGATTGCTAAATACCATTATTCTAGAAATTGAAGCTATCTTATTTGCAAAATGAAATTAATCTATATGAGATTAGCAAGCAAATGAGACAATAATTCAGTATTCTAACAATGCAAAAGTAAGTGAGTAATCAGGGAGTAATCAGGGGCTTTTGAATGAAGAATGAGAGTTCTTTTATAGACTCTGAGAGGATCAGAATAGAAACTTTCCTTTTTGAAATAAAACAACTAAAAAAGCTAGTTAAAAACAGAAAGCTTTATTAAAAAGAATTCAATAAATTGTTTTCTCCTTGCTTTAACTATTTTCTTTCTTTGATTTAATATTGTTTTATTTGAATTTAATTGTTTTATTTCTCTTTAAAGCACAACTAATTCAAAGTTTCTATTTCTGAATAGAGATAAGATTTTTAAGAGAATATCCAATTAATTAAATAAATATGACCTCATAATTTTTTTTTCTCAATTATCTGAATAATTAAATTCAATTATTGAAATGAGGATATTTATCTAACAATTAAATATTATTTAATTCCTTTTTCATGTGTCTCAGCTAAAGAGGGTGAATTTGATTTAATTAAAGTGCTAGCACTTTATTAATTAAATTAATTCGATCATAGGGTTTGTTTAGCCAAATAGATATTTAGGAATTAAATATGATGTATGATTAATACAGATTTAGGATTTTTTGTATTTGACACTTAGGTCGAGTAGAGT
>MU223398.1:1883356-1894719 GCA_018584345.1 Thuja plicata
TGGAACTGGATTGTTTCCATTTTGATAAATCAGTTAACTGGATTTGATGATGTCATATGCATTTTTAATAAATTAATTGATTTTGGATGCACATTTATGATTTTATAATTAATTTAATTCCTTTTTTATTTAATTGACAATTTAGTGGTTTTTATTTATTTAATATGTCATAATATCAATTAAATAATAGTATAATGTTTATTTGCCAATGTAATGTGATTTTAGGAATTATTTAATTAATCAAGTAAGATGATCGATTAGGACCTAGGGTTTAGGTCAGATCAGTTCGATTTGGTGAATTGCCTGTTTGATTTAGGAATTAGAATAATCAAGATTAGGGTTTCTTGATTAATTGTTGAGATTGGGTGTCTAGGGTTTAGGTGACCATTTTTAGGTGATTACACCTAAACCCTAGACCGCCAATCTCAATAATTAATCAAGAAGCCCTAATCTTGATTAATTCTAAGTCCTAAATCAAAGAGACAATTCATCACATTCAAATCAATCATCGTACTTGATTAATTAATTAATTCATAAAATCACATTACATTGGTAAATATATCTTATGTTAATTATTTAATTGATATTATGACATATTAATTAAATAAAAATTACAAAATTGTCAATTAAATCAAAAAGGAATTAAATTAATTATAAAAACTTAAATGTGCATTCAAAATCAATTAATTTATTAAAAATGCATATGACATCATCAAATTCAGTTGACTTATTATCAAAATAGAAATAATCTAGTTCCACTCAGTTAACTGATTCTCCACTGTTTATCATTTTGGAAACATTTCAGTTAACTGAAAACTGAATACGGAAGTTTTCAAAATAACTGATCAGTCAGTTTACTCAACTAACTCTCTCGACCAATCGAATCACTTTCACATGGATTGTGCTTCTTCAATCGAATTTGAGCCACTCTTTTTGTTCGATCTCAATCGTCGATTCGAGAGAGATTTCTATAAAAGAAAAACTCTTTTCCTTCACAAAGGATCCTAATCTTTTATCTAAAGTTATTATACTGCATTTTTGTCTTAGCTTTCTTGCATTCTTAGCATATCTTTAACTATTGTTTACTTTTATGTTAATCATGCAAATCTAATCTTAGAGCATATTTCAATTGGTGATTTAAAATCAATCTTACACACTTTTATTGGTGCTCTAAAACTGAATCTTAATTAGCTTTTGATTAACTGCATCTGCATAATTATCTTAGATCATTTAGCATAGTTTTTAAATCCTTCATTTAGGTCTTTGGTGTAGTCACTAAGCTTGCAATGACCTGAGAGCAAGCTCATACTCCTACCTACTAGGAGGAAACAGGTCGATTCATTCACATATGCAGGATGAATTAATCTATCTTCATTTCTGTATGTGATTGAAGAGCAATGACCATGTTGAAGTGTATGGCTAAATTAGAGGCCCACATTTAGCTATCACATGTTGAAGTGTACTGCTATCACATTTAGCTATCACATGTTCACATTGGGTTCACCAAAATGTAAAGGAAGAAATATGGATTTGGTGTAAAGGATGAAAAGAGATTTGTTAATTGATTGCTTAATTAGATTAAAGTGTGTTGAATTCCTTAACCCTATTTCACATCTTACACTTAATTGAGGTTGATATTGATTGTATGTTGTAATTGTGATTAGGGGAAGATAAGATGCTCCTTTCTTTCACCCTCAAATACACAAATAGGAGATCCAATTTGATCAACCCAAGAAGAAGGGTTAATGCACAAGTGAATCCACTATTTGGAAAGAGAACAAGAAAGGGGATCTTAAATTCTATAAATTAATTAAGTAAATATGCTTAATGATAGTAATTGAAAAGGGATAGGACAAAGAACCAACCTTAAAAAATTACAGATCAAAGAATGTTGTTTTCTGGGGTCTGTACTCAGTTTCTGGAAAATCCAAAGTATGATCTAGAAAGGAAATGCAGAGACAAACAAAACCTAGAAATATTTTTCCGTTCCAATGTCATCTTATGAAAAAGGTTGACCCTGTACCACAAATGCCAACCCTGTCTAGGTGAGGTCAACCCTATCCTGCATAGAGCCAAAAGTGTCCCTGTTCGCGTCGTCCGAAAGAAAATTGAAAAGGGTATCCAGATCTGGTCTCAGATCTACAGTCCCGAACCTGTACCTACAAGAAAAAAGGTTTGTTTGTTGTGGGGGAGGGGTTTTCCTTGTTCAAACCCTGGTTTTGGAATTAACCTTATAATATAATTGAAATTACAGAGATAAACAAAGTAAACACATAAATTCACCTTGCTTATATGGAAGCCCTTATGGCGGATATGAATCCATGAATCCACTAGTATGTATGCATCAAATGGATCTAGAATGTAGAATGTATCATGTAGGATGTCTTCAATCAATCACTTGTAGATCTCCAACACCAAGACTTGAATGGGTTCTTGAATTTGGAAGAGGCTTGGAAGAAGGTGGATGGAGAGATCACCAAAAGGGCACTATGTAGCTTGAATCCTTTAATGGCCTCCAATCGATCTCCTTCATGAAAATGGATGCTTGAATGCTTGAGAATGGATGGATGCTTGCTTGAATTGCACTTGAAAATCCTTCTTAATCGCTTAATGATGGTTAGAGAAAATGAGAGGAGAAAGCTCCCTTTTATATTAAACTAGGGCACAAACTTCTAAGGAGGCCTACATAGGATAATTAAATCACCATTTAAGCCTTTACCCCTAGGATATGACCTATATTAAATATAATTTAGGAATCCATGCTTCGGAGCTCAAAACAGCTGACCCGAAAGCGGGAGAGAACTTTTTGTGAGAACCGACATCTGGGAAACTGAAAGTTCCTGGGATTTGGACCCTGGGATAAGGTCAAAGTCGACCCTATCCTAGGACAGGGTCAAGGTCGACCCTGTCCTAGGTCATGGCTGAGGTCGACCCTATCCTAGGAGATTGACCCTGTCCCTAAATCCCAGAAACACAGGTCAGAATCCCAGAGTGCAGAAATCAGGTCAGAAAATGATGGACAGAAAGGAAAATTAGGGGGAAAGCCATGTCAAGATCAGGAACCCAGTCAAGGTGCTTTTCATGACCCTAAACCACTTACTCGAAAGGCTAAACAAGTCAAAAATGGAAGTGCTTCCATTTTCAAACTATACAACTGCTAAATCAAAGCGAAAGCAATCCCAGATCAACTAGCTGATGCTCCACTACACGACAATGAACCAATCAATGCTGAGTTCCCAGATGGATCTATTTTGCACATCACTCACAGATCCTGGAAAATGTTCTTTGATGGATCATTCACGCAACAAGGTTCAGGTGCAGGGATTTTGTTTCTGACTCCTCAAAACTATTCCAGTCCAAAGGCGTACAAGCTCATGTTTCCTTGTACAAACAACATAGCAGAATATGAAGCACTGGTAAATGGAATCAAACTAGCTCTTGAATGGAATGTTTCTGAGTTACATGTCCATGGTGACTCTCAACTTCTAATCAACCAAATCAATGATGTATACCAAACTAAGGATGAAAAAATCATGCCTTATAAATGAATGGTTGATGAATTTAAGAAATATTTCACTTACATCACATTTCAAAAAGTCCCAAGGGTATAGAATAGAGTAGCTGATGCCATGGCTACACTTGCTTCCTCGCAGCAACAAGAGGATGACTTCTGTTATGAGTTCCTGGTGGAAGAAATTCATTTCCCTTCCTACAACTCTCCTGACTCCCAAATGGTTTGTTCAGTCATTGAATAGGAATCCTCCCATTATCACCATGTTTACTCTTACCTGTGCCATCAGATCATTCCTAATGAACTCACCAAAAATGAAAAATGACACCTCATCTGCAATGCCTCACGGTATGTTCTTATGGCCAACGATTTGTATAGGCGAGGATTAGATGATACTTTGCTTAGGTGTCTAGAAAAAGAAGAGTCTAAAAATGCGTTGTCTAAATTCCACAAAGGAATTTGTGGTTCTCATTCTAACGGTCTGGCTCTGGCCCAAAAACTACTTAGAGCGGGGTATTATTGGCCAGATATGGAGAAAGAAGCTATCAGGTTTGCAAAGACTTGTAAGAAATGTCAGCTACATGGAAATCTTATACATGCTCTAGCAAGGGAGCTCATTCCTTTTGTAACACACTAGCCCTTTCAAAAATGGGCATTTGATCTCATTGGGCAGATTTACCCCTCATCTTCTAATGGACAAAAGTTCATTATCACAGCTACTGAGTATTTTACCAAGTGGGTTGAGGTGGTCCCTCTCATTAAAGTGACAGGACAGTAGGTCTCGCTTTTCATTCTAAACTACATCATTTGTCACTATGGAATACTTTCCTCCATCATCACTGACAATGGAGGTCAATTTAAGAACAACATTATGGATGAGTTGTGTGAAAAATTCAAAATCACACAACATTGTTCTTCAATCTATTACCCACAAGGTAATGGGCAGGCTGAGGCCTCAAATAAAAATTTGTTGAAAATCTTACATCGTATAGTTAACAAGTATGGAAGGGATTGGCACCTGCAGCTCAATCCTGCATTACGGGCTTACAGAACAAGAATCAAAATGCCTACAGGGGAAACCCCATTTGCACTAGTATATGGGGTAGAAGTAGTCTTTCCCCTAGAGGTATAAATCCCATCTCTTAGGGTTTCTTTGCACAGACTTGTACCAGATGAAGAGTACCAAGTTTTGAGACTCCAAGAACTAGAGCTACTGGATGAACGTTGAAAAGTGGCCTTTGATCACCTCAGAGTTTATCAGAAAAGAATGTCAAGAGGATACAACAAGAAAGTAAGACCTAGAGAACTTCAGGTGGGAGACCTTGTGTTGAGAGAAAATCCCCATAATCAGTCACATAGAGAACACAAGGGGAAGTTTGAACCCAATTGGCTGGGTCCTTATATCATTACTGCAGCATTCGGCTCTGAAGCCTATCAACTCTCCACACCTGAAGGAGATCCGCTTCGAGAGCCCATCAACACTCTTCATCTGAAGAAGTTCTACACCTAAGGCATTCTCAGTGATCAGCACCATGTACATAGTAATGTCCTGAAAAAATTCTAAAAATTGGAAAAATTCCTAAAAAATGATCATCTTGGTGAAAATCTAGCAATAGGCGCCTTGATGCATCAATCAAAAAATGGAAAAATACAAAAAAATTGAAAAAGAAGAAAAAGTGCCTTGGTGAAAACCTGGTAAACAGGCGCCATGGTAGAAAAAATAGAATCTCTGCCAAGAAGGTGAAAACCTGGTAAACAGGTGCCTCTTATACTCAGCACTCCATCTATCAATGCTCAATCTTGGCATCAATCCTTTGCTTTAGTTTGTACATAGCTTTCAGTCACTTTTGTGATATTCTGGCTCTTCTGAGAACCCTCTTGGCTTGAAACTAATCCAGAGTCATAACCTGGGGGCAATCAAATTGGATTTTTCCTCGCAGCATGAGTCAAGTCAGTTACCATTGTTTTCCACTAGGGGCATGGGACCCCAATTTGATCACATCTTTGGTTTACACCAGAGTCAGTAATCTTTTCATTTCTGAAGGAAAACTCACTGCTGACGCAAACAGGTGTTTCTTAACACCACAATCAATAATGTTTCTTAACACTATCTTTGGATGCATCTGTGTTTCTTAACACACATTAGATTTCAAAAATGTAAGCAACGGATTGATAACAATCAAACACAAAGCACTCACAAGCACAACGGTGTTTCTCAACACCTCATACATATACACATCTGACAACTTTGAAGTTGGCTGAAGTATGCTAAACTTTTATCTGTATGTTGCCTATTCTCACTGATTTCATTAATCTTTTCTTTGTCTACTGCTTGTTGGTGTGGTCCTGATGATCCAACAACATCAAATAAACTGGGTGTATGTGATAAGAGCTCATGCATTAAGGTAGAAAAGCCTCACATCCCTCGATCCTCTTTATTTGTACGCCAAGGTGAGGTCGGTACTATCTCCTTGTTTTTTATTTATCTATTTGTTCACACAAGCGCGTGCTCATGGTTATCTTGGCTTTGAAAGCCTATATACTGGTGTGCTCTTGCACTATCAAAACTGGAAACAATATTCAGGTCATCTTGGCTTTTGTGCCTCGATGCTTATGTTAGTTTCCCATATCTTATCTGATAAAGTCATATTCATATTCTTATGGTCACAGTGGCACCAGTAAGGATTGTATCAACTCCGATGTTCCAAAAAATGCTCGATGATGAAAAAATTTCAAAGCTAAAGCTCAGTGACTACACCTTAGGTTGCATTCATGTTAGTCTTGCATCTGCATCTACATCTGCATAGTGGTGAAATCATCATAACAACTTTATATCTCTCCAATGTGATGGATCTAAGATTCTAATCGATCAATCTTCTCATTGTGAAGTGGTCATGACACCCCTTGCTAAATGCACTATCCTGATTCTATTTTCAGGATCGAAATCAAAATTTGAATTTGACCACTTGCACAACCAATGGAAATCTCTTATGCTTTTCTTCTAATCAATCCATGTATCTTATTTTTGGTCAATCTCGGTCCAACAAGACCTCTCATCAAGTACAAATTTTGTCCTAACCACATGGGACCTCTCTCTAATCAGATCAGTTTCTTCCTAAATTGTCTAATCAATCAAATTGCTTCTCATCACTGGGGCACCTAGCCATATTTTTTTTTCTCTCCTGAGGGGGCAGGATTAGGACATCAACAATCCAGTGATCACATCCTTAATCAAAACCCCATCACTTTGGGCATCTTAGCTTCATCGCATCAAATCAAGTTGAGATCATCTTACATCAAAGGCAACCTAATCAATGGTCTTTTACAGTGATGGATATACTCAAAACCACACAAGATCGGTCTTATACAGGTTATTCATTATTGAAACTAGATACATTGATTAAATTGTCTTCATCGCTTCAAATCAAGTCAATTTTCTTGTTAATCAAATCTCTTAACGGTAATCAGTTTCATCACTTCAAATTAAACTGTTTATTCATTCAGACCAATCAAAAAGGTTTAAGAGTTCCTGACAGATATTTAGTTTCATCGCTTCAAATCAAACTGAGTATTCTATTTATATCTTTTGATCGATCTTCATCCAATCAAGCTTGGAGTCGATCTTCTTCTTCAAAAGAATGGTTTCCTCACTTCAAATCAAACTATTCTGTGTCTTCTCGCTAACAAGTCTTTGAATCAATGCGCCGATTGCACATCAATTCAAAGAGGGGAAAATGTAATTACCTAAAAATGGTCACATAAACCCTAGACCCCCAATCTCAACAATTAATCAAGAAACCCTAATATTGATTAAACCTAAGTCCTAAATCAAACAGGAAATTCATCACATTCAAACTGATCTGACCTAAACCCTAGGTCATAATCGATCACCTTACTTGATTAATTAATTAATTCCTAAAAACACATTACATTGGCAAATAAACATTATGTTAATTATTTAATTGATATTATGACATATTAATTAAATAAAAATTACAAAATTGTCAATTAAATCAAAAAAGAATTAAATTAATTATAAAAACATAAATTTGCATCCAAAATCAATTAATTTATTAAAAATGCATATGACATCATCAAATTCAGTTGATTGATTATCAAAATGGAAACAATCTAGTTCCACTCAGTTAACTGATTCTCATCTATTTATCATTTTGGAAACATTTCAGTTAGCAGTGAACTAATTTTGGAAGTTTTCAAAATAATTGATCAGTCAGTTCAATCAAATGACTCTCTCGACCAATCGAATCACTTGCACATGGATTGTGCTTCTTCAATCGAATCTGAGCCACTCTTTTTGTTTGATCTCAACTGTCAATTTGAGGGATATTTCTATAAAAGAGAAACCCTTTTCCTTCACAAAGGATCCTAATTTTTTATTAATGTTATTATACTGCATTTTCATCTTATCTTTTAGCATTTTAGCATTCATTTGTTTAGTATTATTGTTTATTACTTTCAAATCATGCAAATCAATCTAACTTAGAGCACACTTTGTTTTGGGCTTAAAAATGAATCTCTCATATTTCAACTTGGTGTTTCTAAAACAAATCTTAATCAGCTTTGGATGAACAACAAATTGCATTTGCATTTAGATTAATCAGCATTTTACTTTCAGCATATATCTTTAAATCCTTCATTTAGGTTAGTGTGTAGTCATTGAGCTTGCAATGATCTGAGAGCAAGCTCATACTCCTGCCTTCTAGAAGGTAATAGGTCGACTCTTTCAGACATGCAGGATGAATGAATCCATATTCATTCATGTATGCAGCTGAAGTATAATGACCATGTTGAAGTGTACTGCTAAATTAGAGGCCCACATTTAGATAGCATAACAATAAATAACAAAAGTGTGCAATTTACTGTACTAATAAAATAAGCTTACAAAAACTTAACAGTAAAACACAACATAAACATTCACACCATTTTGACACCATGATTTAATGTGGAAACCCAATATGGGAAAAACCACCAGTAACATGCTACCAAAATTTCACTCTTCTGAAGTGATGCCCTCTTAGGAGCCAACCCTGTTAAAGGTTACAAAACACACTGTCAAATGTGACCTAGTTAAAGGATTTAATCACCATGTCAAGAGTGGCCTTATTAGAGGACTTAGAACATTCCAATCTGAATGTCACCTTTTTCAAAGGATTTATACAATGATTGTTAGGTCAACCTGGTTAAAGGATTTGAACTGATACAATGGTTAGAAAGTAATCAGCAGGTGTGATCTGATACATACAACTTACTTTGCAAATCTAGATCCAATTTCATCTCTAATGCTAATTCAATGAGTGGCCTCCATTTTCATCTCAAACTTCAGATCTACTTGGAAATCCATCAAGAAATCTCTCTGCTTCTCTGATCAACCTTATTTTCTAGGTTTTCCCAATAATTCAATTAACCATGCAATAATTTTGCATTCATCTTCTCCCTACACTCAGATGAAATAACAATGACCACAGTAGGTTATATTATACCCTTCATCTAGGTCAGATAAATCTTTTGCCACTTAATCAAGATCGTAGATCTTAGGTTAGGTCAGATCAAACAGATCTTTCCATCATTACATTTAATTTACTTCTCCAATATAGTCATTAATTAAACATTGAATCCATGCGTTAATAATAGTTTCTTCTGCATTAAATGATTGTGGACCAATCTTAATTAACAATGCATATCCCAATAAAATCAACTATGTCGGCCATACATCTCAAATCTCATTAATTAACAAAAATATTGTTTCTCGGCTTCCTCTGTCTCCCTCGGTATTTCACTGGCGCTCAGCATCATCTTTACTTTGCTCAGCATCACCTTCCAGTGAACTGTCAGTGAAAGATAAACAACATATCACTTTGCCAAAGTTCCAAATGATCAATTACCCTGGTGTATACTCATAACTAAACCATTTCCTTGGTCTTCTTGTTATCCTATTCTTAAAATCTTCATCAATCAATAGATATGGTACTCAAACATACAACAATAGTCTCACCAGTTAAGGTTTGACATCAATGACAAAATAACAATTGTCTACATTGTAGCAATCTTTCCAACAATCTCCCTCTTTGGCATTGATGGCAACACTAAACTGTAAAACAATAATTTCCAACCAAAGTTACCAAACAATCCAAAAAGTGTGTGTGTTCTTGACATGAAAAAATCTTCATTAATTTCTTTAGCTTCATTCTGATTCTCATCTGTAAAATATTACTCCCTTTGTGTCTATAATCACACTGATATCTTTCTATGTTTGTTTAGCTCTCTCTTTCAGTAATATATCTCTCATATTTGTTGTTTTTATCAATCATTTGTTTTAGCAATATTCTCCCTCTTTGACAACAATTCCAAAGCTATTGACATCTTCATTATGCAGATTCATCTTTTTCTAATCTTTATATCATGTTGTTCCTATCATCTTTGTTTATGACTGGACTTATTTTCTATTGTTGTCTTCTACTTCACAGTTTTTAGGCAGCATCCTAAAAATGTGATTCACTGTGCATCAATGTGTCAAGTGTTCTGATTAAAACATTTGATGCAACAGTGCCATTCAGAACTATTTATCCTCTGCTAGGAGAATCACCCCCAATTTACCTCTTAGATACTCATGAGCATCCTCGGGCAATGCTTTTGTAAATATGCCTGCCAACTGTTCCTTAGTGTTAACATATTCCAGTCTCACTTCCTTCTTCTGAACTAGCTCTCTCAAATAATGATACTTGATAGCTAAATGTTTTGTCTTAGAGATCATTACATGATTTTTAGAAATATTAATGGCACTCGTGTTATCACAATATATGACAACTAGTTCATTGATCTCCTCCTTCATTGTAAGGAAACTCAGGTGCGGAAACAGCTTCCTACACTAATCTCTAAAGGAAAGTATTGTGCAAATTCTTTTAAATCCTTACAATTTAAGATTCATTAACTACTTTAACAATGAGATTGTAGAAATATACCATGCATACAGAAAAATAGAGAATGACACAATGATTTACCTTGGGGAAAACCTTTCGGTAAAAAACCCTCGCACTCCAAAACCTACATAATGTATTATCTTCAACACAACGGTTACAACATACTTGCAATGCAAGTTCTTTCAGGAGACAATCGACACTCAAAGACAAATCCAGTAGCACCAAATCATACCAACAATACACTCTTTTCCTATCCTAGTCTGCAACCCTAAAAAACACTTATATCATGTGCTTTCCTTTTTAGGGCAACTTCCAAAGATAGTCGTATTAGGGTTTTACCATTCTCTGAGAAAATAGGAGCCCAAACCCCATGATTGCAGAAGAGTGTACACTACTCAACTTTATCAGTTGCCACATATCTTGCAAGTCTTCACCCATCATTGAATCTTCTAGAAATAGCTCTTATGTGTCATAGGAATCTGTCATAACCGTTTCAACCATGATCTCCTTACACACAATTCAAGATGTCGACACATCAAGTGGAGTGACACATCAACATGCCAACTAGAAATGTACACTCACACTTAATTACATTATTTGCAAGAAATACATTTTACAAAACAAGTAATAAGAATAGGAATTATCCAATTTTGAGACACCTTATTCCTAACATTCTCCCACTTGTCAAACACCTTGTAAGAGCAATAGGAACATAACAGGAACTAACCGCTATAGGCCAAAAGGCCCATAGACTCTGAACACCATCTAAACTTCATTGTGCCCACTGGTTTTTTTAATGCATCTGCAACATTCTTCACAGTATCTACCTTCTCCAAATTTACCTTTCCATCTTCCACCATATCTCTCACAAAGTGAAACTGCACATCAATGTGCTTCATTCTGGCATGGAAAGT
>MU223398.1:1900484-1930077 GCA_018584345.1 Thuja plicata
TTGCAACTGGGGTGAATGTCTCTCCATAGTCAATTCCTTCCTCTTGTGCATAACCTTTGCATACCAGTCTTTCTTTATTCCTTGTTACCTCTCCATGTTCATTCAGCTTGTTTTTGAATACCCACTTTGTACCAATTACATTTTTGTTGTCAGGTCTCCATAGTAGTGTCCATATCTTGTTCTTTTCAATCTGGTCTATCTCTTCATTCATGGCTTGAATCTAGTCTTCATTGTCCAAAGCATCTTTTACTGTCTTAGGCTCAAAGTCACATAAAAAACATGTGTCTTCTCTTAATTGTGCATCAATTAGAACTCCAGTAGGGGCTACATATTCTGTTTGAATATGTCATTTAGCAGAATCACCAATACCAGCCAAGTGAAGTTTCATCAAAATTTTCCATTTAGGAAATTTTTCCTTTTTAATCTTTTGTCCAACCCTTTTATACGTCTTGATATTCATCTCCAAGTACCTTCAAAAATTTTCAAGAGAACAAGTTCTCTGATACCAATTGTTAGAATGAATTTAGAATAACTAAGAGGGGGCGGGTGAATCAGTTATCCTCAGGTCCAGATGTGCCCATAGAAATTTATACCACTTCAACAACTCAGATCTAGTCAGCAGCAATAAACAACAAAAGTGTGCAGTTTACTGTACTAGTGAAATAAGCTTACAGAAACTTAACAGTAAAACATAACATAAACATTCACACATTTTGACTCCATTATTTAACGTGGAAACCCAATATGGGAAAAACCATCAGTAACATGCTACCAAAACTTCACTCTTCTGAAGTGATGCCCTGTTAGGAGCCAACCCTGTTAAAGGTTACAAAACACACTGTCAAATGTGACCTGGTTAAAGGATTTAATCACCCTATCAGGAGTGGCCTTGTTAGAGGACTTAGAACATTCCAATCTGAATATCACCTTGTTCAAAGGATTTATACAATGACTGTTAGGTCAACCTAGTTAAAGGATTTGAACTGATACAATGGTTAGAAAGTAATCAGCATGTGTGATTTGATACATACAACTTACTTTGGAAATCCAGATCCAATTTTAGCTCTAATGCTAATTCACTGAGTGGCCTCCATTTTCATCTCAAACTTTAGATCTACTTGGAAATCCATCAAGCAATCTCTCCACTTCTCTGCTTAGCCTTCTCTGCTAGGTTTTGCCAATCAGTCAATTAACCATGCAATACTTTTGCATTCAACTTCTCCTTACACTCAGATGCAATAACAATAACCACAGTAGGTTATATTATACCTCTTCATCTAGGTCAGATAAATCTTTTTCCACTTAATCAAGATCGTGGATCTTAGGTTAGGTCAGATCCAACTGATCTTTCCATCATTACATTTAATTTACTTCTCCAATATAGTCATTAATTAAACATCGAATCCATGCATTAATAATGGTTTCCTATGCATTAAAAGAGTGTGGTCCAATCTTAATTAACAATGCATATCCCAATAAAATCAACTATGTCGGCCATAGATCCAAAATCCCATTAATTAACAAAATACTACTGCTCAACTTCCTGTGTCTCCCTCGGCATTTCACTGTCGCTCGACATCATCTTTGCTTTGCTTGGCATCACCATCCAGTGAGTTATCTGTGAAAGATAAACAACATATCACTTTCCCAAAGTGCCAAATGATCAAGTACCCTGGTGTATACTCATAACTCAACCATTTCCTTGGTCTTCTTGTTATCCTATTCTTCAAATATTCATCAATAAATAGATATGGTACTCAAACATACAACAATAGTCTCACCGGTTAAGGTTTGACATCAATGACAAAACAAAAATTGTCTACATTGTAGCAATCTTTCCAACAGTATATTAGTACTGGTTGATCAATTCATCATTTGGGTGAGCTGCTTGAAGATTCATATTCCATGTATGAAGGTGAATCCATGTTCAGAGGTTTAGACTTGGAGGGTCCTTTTTTGATAGGTTTATGAATTCAATTTTGAAGGAGTTTTGTGCATATTGATAGTGCTACAAAGAATGACATTTACAGAATGTTAAATCGATCAGATTTCCACAATCCATTGAATTTAGAGCTGAATGGTCACTTTCATACAGGGATAACTTTCATACAGGGATAAATTTTTATCTAAAAGTTGTTTTCAAGAACTGATTGTGGGACCATTCTCTTTGCATGTAAACATATTACTGTGATCGGTGGTGGAACCCTAAGGTATATTTCCTTATTTTTGCAAAGCTCAATATTTTTGCAATTTATTTTGTTTCTACATTTGCAACAGCATACTATTCTTGAATGGCCAAGTTTGATCAGTTGCACCTTGCACCTGAAGTTGAATCCGGCGAAGCCCTTTTGCATGCATATTCATTTTTGATGAATGAATCACTCTGTCAAGTAATAGACCCCCAAGAGTTAATCCAGTATCTCTACAATTTGCATTTTTGGCAAGGTTTGCGTGAATTTGAATACTTCAAGTTACAGATTGAATAAACTTGCTCACTTTGAGTATTATTATCTTTTGGCCCTGATCTTTTTAATCCAATCCAGTTGGCAACCATGCTCAGATGCTGGAGATGAGTGTATTTTCCAGATTGCATGATTCCAAGAGGCTTTTTGATTATTATTTTTTAAAACACATTCCGGAGACTAGTTGAAGTTATGTGGTCAGTTCGCAGAAATGTGAAAAGTTATTTTGAAGATTGCCAGTCTGATACTTTGTAGCAAATTTGCACAGCGAGTTGTACTTGGAATGTGGAAGGATGGACAAGAGGCATCTTTTCAAAGGTGTTGAATTAGTGCACAAATATTACTTAGATCATAGCATAGTTATTATTAAAAAACAAAGTATAATGCTAAGCGCAAAATGTGGAAGACCAGCGTATGGAAAGGGAAATGCAAGAGAACATTTGAAAACTTTCAAAGCATATGCAATTTGTGAAGATTTTGAAACATTTTAAACAAAAATGCATAGTAAGGGATGCCAACACAATCAAATAAAAGACAAGGTTGTGTTTAAACTATAAATAAATGACAAATTAGCAAATGACAAAGTTTCATTAAAACTCACAAGCCAATGCAATTGGCAAGTAAAAATAAGTTGTGCAAGGCTTAAATCTTTCAAGCCAATAAAATTGGTAGGCTGCATAGAAGCCATAGGGAGGAGGAAATTGTAAGTTTTGAATGTGAAAATGCAAAGTAAGAGGGAGCCAGCCACATGTGATAAATGGAAGGACTTAAAAAAAAACATTTCAATTTACTTTGCAATAATTTGCGCAACAAAATAGATACACCATAGAGAGTTGTGCGAGAGATTAGTGGGAGGACAAATGTCATTGTTAAATGCAATGTGGAGGAGTCCTAAATAGATTTCAATCTTGGGGACCTACGTTGAATGCAGTTTGAAGCTTTAAGAATAAGTGGCTTGCGCAATGCAAAAGATGCCACGCATTGGCATAAAGGAGGACATTGAAAACTTTGAAAACATTCAATACAAATGCTAAATCAAACAAATGTATCTACCATGCGCAATGACCACTAGAAGGAGATAAGGCATTGGACAAGTTTTCAAATGTACATATGCAGTTTGAGAGATCCACGCAGCATTAATAGGGTTTTTGTTAAAACAAATAAACCAAATAAAAGGCATGTGCAATGTGACAAATACATGGAAAAAAGAACAAGGATGGCCCAACGCTGAGCATGATGATGGAAGAGAGTGGTATTTAAAAGACATTTAATACCAATATCCTTGCACCATGCAAAGTACAATTTTTTGTAAACAAAGGAGGCTTACGCATCAACCAAGCATGGTGTCCATGATGACATGAAAGGCATTCTAAAAACATTCAAAATAACAAATGTTTTTGTAGAAGATGAAGCCCATGTGGAAGAAGAATAGGGATCTTTTGAAACATAAATGCTAAATGTTATGTCTGCCAAAGCCTGTGCTAAAGGTTTAAAATAGAAATAAAGAGCAGCTAGCACATGAAACTGGAAACAAAGCACAGAATGGCCTGTGCAGCACATGGAGGCATTAAAAAAATTCATCAAACACTGTGTTTGGAAGGCTATGATGACCATGGAGAAAGAATCATGTGGAGAGCATAAGAAAACAAAATGGGGAGACGCTTAAAAATTAAAAAATAAAAAGCTTATATCCCACATTGCTCATGGGTGGGGATTTTTTAGTATTTATATATTCAAGCAGTCAGATAGTGAAATAAGTAAAGAGACAAGAGGATCCTTAGTGTACCCCTTGGATGGAAGAGTCAATATGCCAATGGGCCCCATATTTTGGGCGAATAAGAAGTAAATGCTTTGAAACTGAAAGGGATTTAGTCCCACATCGCTCCTGGAGGCAAAAATTGAAAGATTTATAACGAAGAAGACAAGCATATTTAAATTTGAAGTAGACAAGGAGGCTCTCTTCACGCGTGCACACAGGAGGAAAAATGGTGCATTGGGAAGCATTCTCGGAAGATAGAGAGTAAAGGTTGTAGACATGTGGCATAGTTGGTGACTGAGATGAAGGTAGACATGGTGAACGGTCACACAGTCGCAAAGCATTAATCGCCAGAGGAGATAACCACCGATACTCAGCAACCAATTTCTAGATTGATTGTGTGTGCAGTCACAAAGTGATTCCAACTAACCGCCAGGGCATCTGAGATCACGCAACAGTGCAATCGCACAGTCATGAAAGAAAGTTGCGGTTAAGAGATAACATCTGAGATTAGGTGACTACAGGCTAGTTAACCGGGTCGCAAAGTCTCCAACAGAAAAAATGCAAAGGGCCTTTCTTTTTGAGACAAAGAGACTACTGTCAGATCAAGATTAGATCCAAGGGCCTGCGTTAAGTCTCCATGTAAACTTGAGGTTAAGGAATTCTTATGGAGACTTGGAGACTACACTGTGGAGTTAACTATGGTTAAAGCATGGTCAAGGTGTGGTCAAGTTAAGGCTTATAAAGACTTAGAGACTAAAGGTTGTCTCCAAGTCTCAAAAGGAAACAATGGTCAAGGAGATCTTATAGAGACTTAGAGACTTAGAGATCTTATAGAGGCTTGAAGATTTATATTCCATGTATAAAGGTGAATCCATGTTCAGAGGTTTAGACTTTGAGGGTCCTTTTTTGATGGGTTTATGAATTCAATTTTGAAGGAGTTTTGTGCATATTGACAGTGCTACAAAGAATAACATTTACCGAATGGTCACTTTCATAGAGGGATAACTTTTTATCTAAAAGTTTTTTTCAAGAACTGATTACGGGACCATTCTCTTTGCATGTAAACATATTACTCTGATCAGTGGTGGATCCCTAAGTTATATTTCCTTATTTTTGCAAAGCTCAATCTTTTTGCAATTTATTTTGTTTCTACATTTGCTACTACATAGTATTCTTGAATGGCCAAGTTTGATCAGTTGCACCTTGCACCTGAAGTTGAATCCGGCGAAGCCCTTTTGCATGCATATTCATTTTTCATGAATGAATCACTCTGTCAAGTAATGGACCCCCAAGAGTTAATCCAGTATCTCTACAATTTGCATTTTTGGCAAGGTTTGCATGAATTTGAATACTTCAAGTTACAGATTGAATAAACTTGCTCACTTTGAGTATTATTATCTTTTGGCCCTGATCTTTTTAAGCCAATCCAGTTGGAAACCATGCTCAAATGCTGGAGATGAGTGTATTTTCCAGATTGCATGATTTCAAGAGGCTTTTTGATTAGTTTTTTTTAAAACTCATTCCGGAGACTAGTTGAAGTTATGTGGTCAATTCGCAGAAATGTGAAAAGTTATTTTGAAGATCGCCAGTCTGATACTTTGTAGAAAATTTGCATAGCGAGTTGTACTTGGAATGTGGAAGCATGGACAAGAGGCATCTTTTCAAAGGTGTTGAATTAGTGCACAAATATTACTTAGATCATAAGATAGTTATTATTAAAAAACAAAGTATAATGCAAAGCGCAAAATGTGGAAGACCAGCATATGGAAAGGGAAATGCAAGAGAACATTTGAAAACTTTCAAAGCATATGCAATTTGTGAAGATTTTAAAACATTTCAAACAAAAATGCATAGTAAGGGATGCCAACACAATCAAATAAAAGACAAGGTTGTGTCTAAACTATAAATAAATGACAAATTAGCAAATGACAAAGTTTCATTAAAACTCACAAGCCAATGCAATTGGTAAGAAAAAATAAGTTGTGTAAGGCTTGAATATTGCAAGCCAGTACAATTGGTAGGCTGCATAGAAGCCAGAGGGAGGAGGAAATTGTAAGTTTTGAATGTGAAAATGCAAAGTAAGAGGGAGCCAGCCACGTGTGATAAATGGAAGGACTTTAAAAAAAAACATTTCAATTTTCTTTGCAATAGTTTGCGCAACATAATAGATACACCGTAGAAACTTGTGCAGGAGATTAGTGGGAGGACAAATGTCATTGTTAAATGCAATGTGGAGGAGTCCTAAATAGATTTCAATCCTGGGGACCTGCGTTGAATGCAATTTGAAGCTTTAAGAATAAGTGGCTTGCGCAATGCAAAAGATTCCACGCATTGGCATAAAGGAGGACATTGAAAACTTTGAAAAAATTCAATACAAATTCTAAATCAAAAAAATGTATCTACCATGCACAATGACCACTAGAAGGAGATAAGGCATTGGAGAATTTTTCAAACGTACATATAAAGTTTGAGAGATCCACGCAACATTAATAGGGTTTTTGTTGAAATAAATAAACCAAATGAAAGGCCTGTGCAATGTGGCAAATACATGGCAAAAAGAACAAGGATGGCCCAACACTGAGCATGATGAAGGAAGAGAGTGGTATTTAAAAGACATTTAATGCCAATATCCTGGAGCCATGAAAAGTACAATTTGTTGTAAACAAAGGAGGCTTACGCATCAACCAAGCATGGTGTCCACGCTGACATGAAAGGCATTCTAAAAACATTCAAAATAAAAAAAAAAATTGCAGAAGATGAAGCCTATGTAGAAGAAGAATAGGGATCTTTTAAAACATAAATGCTAAATGTTATATTTGCCAAAGCCTATGCTAAAGGTTTAAAACAGAAATAAAGAACAGCTAGCACATGAAACTGGAAACAAAGCACAGAATGGCCTGTGCAGCACATGGAGGCATTAAAAAAATTCATCAAACACTGTGTTTGGAAGGCTGTGATGACCATGGAGAAAGAATCATGTGGAGAGAATAAGAAAATGAAATGGGGAGAGGCTTAATAATTAAAAAATTAAAAAAATAAAAAGCTTATATCCCACATTGCTCATGGGTGGGGATTTTTTAGTATTTATATATTCCAACGGTCAGATAGTGAAATAAGTAAAGAGACAAGAGGATCCTTAGCAGGCCCCTTGGATGGAAGATTCGGTATGCCAGTGGGCCCCATATTTTGGGTGAATAATAAGTAAATGCTTTAAAACTGAAAGAGATTTAGTCCCACATTGCTCCTGGAGGCAAACATTGAAAGATTTATAAGGAAGAAGACAAGCATATTTAAATTTGAAGTAGAGAAGGAGGCTCTCTTCACGCGTGCACACAGGAGGAAAAATGGTGGATTGGGAAGCATTCCTTGAAGATAGAGAGTAAATTTTGAAGATAGGTGGCACAGTTGGTGACTAAGATGAAGGTAGACATGGCGAACAGTCACGCAGTCGCAAAGCGTTAATCGCTAGAGGAGATAACCACTGAGAATCAACAACTAATTGCCAAATTGATTACGCGTGCAGTCACGAAGTGATTCGAGCTAACCGCCAGGGCATCTGAGATCATGCGATAATGCAGTCGGGCAGTCGTGAAATAAATTTGTGGTTAAGAGATAATGTCTGAGATTAGGCGACTACAGGCTAGTTAACCGAGTCGCAAAGTCTCCAACAGAAAAATGCAAAGGGCCTTTCCTTCTGAGACAAAGATACTACCGTCAGATCAAGATTAGATCCAAGGGCCTGCATTAAGTCTCCATGCAAACTTGAGGTTAAGGAATTCTTATGGAAACTTGGAGACTACACGGTGGAGTTAACTGTGGTTAAAGCATGGTCAAGGTGTGGTCAAGTTAAGACTTATAGAGACTTAGAGACTAAAGGTTGTCTCCAAGTCTCAAAAGGAAACCATGGTCAAGGAGATCTTATAGAGACTTAGAGACTACACTTTGCAGGATAACAGGGGTTAGAGGTGAGTTAAAATCTAGTTAGGAGTAGCCAGTCAGAGCATGCCAAGTGGCAAAATCTGGCACCTTTTATGTAGTAAAAGGCATAAAATGGAAGTTTCAAAGGAGATAAAATGCACATGATTTCAAAATTAAATAAGATTTAAAATATCATATTTTGTGCAAATGTGAGGAAATAAAATCAGATTTTAAAGGAAAAGACAAAGTATAAAATATTAATATAATGTGCAACATTAGGGCAATTTTGTTTTTTCCTATAGTCTTGTGCAATATTTTTTAATGCAAAACTTGAAGATCTGGTTTTCATCAGGTAGTTAAAATCAATTTTTTGCAAAATCAAATCAGATTTGAAGGGGATTTCTCAGTAGCAGATAAAATCAGACATTTCTCAAGAGAATAAAATCCGATTTACACATAAGGATGAGACAAAATGAAATATATTTTATTTCAAATACTGACAAAGAAACTTTCATAGAGGGAGATTTCTTAGAGATTGAAAATCAGATTTTTGCAGAGAATGATCAGATTTGAAAGATATTTGAAAAGACATATGAAATCAGATTTTGAACTCACGATGGAGATTAGATTTCAGAGGAGAACATATAGTAAGGGAAAATCAGATGGCAAATAGGATAGGTGTGAACCAAGCATGATTCCTAGGGTTTCCTTCTATTTATTTTCTTCTCATCTCAGTTTTAGGGGTTCCTATCTTATGCTCTGCTTTGGGGGGTTTTAGACTATGTTCTGCCTCTATTTCAAAAGTTTCAGAGCAGGTTCCAAGCAATGGTTTCTTTTGTAATATTTTTTCTCTTCTAATGCATATAGGTTGTTCTCTTATTCTTTCTATTTTTGAGAAAAACATCATTGTAACAACAACTTTATGAATGAGATTCAGCACTAGTTGTTTTTTTATCAAGTTGTCTTCATTTTTGTTCTTGAATCATATAGAATAAGGCATTAAGGATGTTTTAATCTTGTATGTTGATGATCAGCAATAATTTTATTCAAAGAATAACTGTGATTCAAGATTTATATTCAGATTTGTATGAGTTAGAATATCAAGGATATTGCCAATCTTGTCTTTCCAGTGGATGTTGGTTATCTATTGTCTATTCTCAGGTCTCTTCCAAGGGGAGGATTAAATTCTTTGAGTAGGTAGTTGCAAATTTGAGATACACAGGTGGATTCATAAGAAGAAATTGATTGATAGGGTTTGTTTTATGTAAGGCATATAAACATATCAAACTATGCTGATGTCCTTTGTTCATAATCTCTTTGCAATGTCATGTTTGACTTTGTTCCCCATTGGATAAAGCACTGGTCTATGCAAGATTTGAGATGTTTCAGAGATCCATAAACTCAAAAACATAATCAAAATCATTTCCCTTTCATGTTGTTAGCATTAAGGATTGCTCTAGTTTTTAGACATGCATAAGATTTGATAAAGTATTGAGGTATTTGTTATCCAAAAATTCTAAAAACTATTCCACGGTTATATATCTGCAAGCTGGTGTTTGTCACAAAGGATTCAAGTATGTGCAGATTAGGCAATACCTTCCTGAGTGATGTGGAGCTCGAAGAAGAAGGAGGTGTTGGAAATAAAATATGGGAAAGCAAGATACTAAGAGGGGGGTGAATCAGATCTTAAAAATTTTATCCTTTAAAACAAAATTGATCCACAACCATACATAAATGTAATTTATCTAACAACTAGTAGCATCCATGACAGTAAATAAATAACTCAAGACACAAAATTTTTGTTAACTCAAAAACCCAATAAGGTAAAACTGGGGTGGGGATGACACCCACAAGAATCTTCACTACTTCAACAATAAAGTGTGCTTGTTAGGGCTACAAAGTTTGACCGCAATATGTAATCTACCTGGTTAAAGGTCTACCTGGTTAAGAGCTATAGATCATTACAATCTACCTTGTAAAAGGATTTAAACTTACAAAAAAGTAAGCACTCAACTAAGAGATTTAGAAAGGTCTGTTAGAACCACTCTGTTAAGAGATTTCACCTAATACACTGGTTAGAATGTCTCAAGAACTGATCCTTCATTATGCACTCTAATGCTGATAATAGGTCTCCTCTTTCTAATACCTTCTATGATCTAATAATCTGATATGTCTTTACTCTGCTACTCACTAATCTTTTTTCTCTGCTAGATCTATGCTTCTACTCTAAAAATAACCCTTTGTACATCTCTCATGTATGCATATACTTATCCTTTCATACACACCTACACCAAATTTTTAGGGTTTAAGAAGCAATCTTATATACTTTATGAATCTGGCATCTAGATCTAGATCAATGATTAGGATCAAATGCTAATGCCGCTTGGGCATTCCAATTTTTTGATTGGCTCCATGCCATGCATTGGGATCAAATAATTAATGTCTAATTAACTCCATTGAAATCATTAAATGCATGAACAAGTCAGCCCAAAACAATTTACCTTCAAGTTTGTGCCATTCCTAACATGTATGTCAAAACTGTCTTGCTCAACACATTAAGATTCTGGTGCTCGGCATGAACATGATCAAAATTTTCTTGGTTTCCAAGTCACTCGGAAACCATTATCTACTTGGTAACAACTATGCCAGATAGCTTGGTCATAGTGATGACCAGCTAACCTGTCTAGATAAATAACTAAGTGTAGGACACTAATGATCAACAAAACTTAGAGATCAACAATCTCCCCCTTTGATATTAGTGGAAAAAACACACTTATCATTTCTTTACATCCACAAAATTATGCCTTAGTACACAATGTACTCCCCCTAAGATTATACTTCATACTTACATAATATACATGCCTTACAAAACATTATGCCCGGTTCTACACATCTTTATCCCTTTCCTTATCTGATTCCCCCTTGTTTTTGTCACTGATAGCTATAGGGGTTAAGTCATACTTATCCAAAAACAACTTATGAAGTTGTAATGTTAGCGAAAACACTGTATCCCAGCTATCCTTTACAAACTTCATAACTTGTAACTTAATTTCTAGCTCGGCAGCTAGACTTACCAAACTATCTGCTCTAGAGAGATGAGAATCCCTCTTGACTAATTTGTTTGGAGCTTTAAGTTCCTTCTGTATAACCTCCATATGAGGTATTAATGCAGTCTGAATAGTTATTAAATTTTCTCTTATTTTTTCATCTTTAGCCATAATCTCGGCTAATCTCCTCTGTGTATGAGTCAACTTGTCAAAATGTAAGGAGCTAGAACTAGTATCCATACTCAATGTACTCCCTGTTGACTTCAAAGCTAGTTGCATATTCTCAATAAGCTGTTGGTTATCCTTGGTAAATAATTCTTCATCACATAACTTTTTATACAAGGAATAAACATTATTTGCAACTTCCTCAAGAATACTAATAAGAGAAGAAAGTTCAACCTATTTTATAGCAATCTCTACTGAAATCTTATCCAAAACTTTGTTCTAAAATTTTCTCTTGGACCGTTGTAGCAAATTTTCATTTGCCTCAATATTTTCATCATTAACTTTTTGCACAATATGGACTAAGTGTTCCAAGATTGATGTTTGTTCATTTATATCTATTATATCAAAAGCATTAACAAAAATATCCTTCATTTCATGTAACACTTGCTTTTGTTGGTGCTCCCTCTTCAGTTCCTCTTGTTTATTCTTCCTCTTGAAAAGGTCTTGTAGAGTCTGAATCTGCTCATATGTCAAGTTATCTGTATCCCATTTAGGAATCACAATCACTTGGACTTGGTGACTTCCTCTTATGTGACTTCTTCCTTTTGAGTTATGAAGAGCTGATACTCAGCTCAGGTACTATGATATCTTTACCTTTGTTAGTGTTAATTTCAATTGTTGTCTTCATTTGAGTCAAGATTACCTGTTGATTAGGTATATTTCGTATATTGGGTCCAGTGGGAGTAGATGTTGCAGAGTGTGGTAGATCCACCAACACTTGTATAGCCTCTTGTTCTGTAGGCTTATTTGCAATTTCCTCCATCTTATCTCCACTCTCTAAAACTGTTTGTACAACCTCTAAAATGGGTGGATTTGTATTGATTGCCTCCTTTTCTCCTTCTTTCTCTGACTTGACCTCAGTTTCGTGAATGGGCTAATGTATACCTATGTCTGTCGGCTCATTCTGATCCTCGGCATCCACATTTCTATTTTCTCCAAGTGTAGTATCAATGGGAATATCCATTGTCAAATCTGTAATTTTGACATCACTTGTTTCCTTTTGGGGTTTTGTTTCATTTTTTGCATGCTCAGTAGCAGTTTCTTTCTCCATTTCCTTCAGCTCTGATGTGCCTTCTCCTTTCTCATCAACCTTCTTAGTGATTAACCCAAAAGTTTCCTTCCATATTCTGGTGCTCTGTTGAGCTACACCTTCAACATCATTATTCAGAATTGCATAGGCTCTTTGTTTAGGAATAAACTTCCTCTTATATTGTTCTATGAATTTAGCTATTTGTTTCTTGGTTAGATCAGGAATGACCTTAGCCAATGTTCCTTCCCTTATTTTTCTTTCAGTCATCAATGCATATTTCCATTTCTGAGACAAAATTTCATAAAGCTCTGTAGGAATAAGATTTCCTATCTCTACAGACGTCATCTTGAATGTGCATATCATATCTATTAATGCTTCCTAAATCTTATGTTTTTTAGCTATGCTTTGCTTCTCATACTTGATAAAATTGAATCCTGCTAAACCAGCATTACTTCTTAGGTTCTTACATACCTCATCAATATTGGTCATTGGTTTATGTGATACTATAGGTATGTTTCTTGGTTCATCAGTATCTGTCTCCTCATCATCTTCAGACTCCAAGTATAGCTTCCTCCTTGGTATTTTCTTACCAGGTTGGCTCGGCACAACCTTGGTTTCAACTTGTTTTATTTTCCTTGAACTTATCTCACCAAAAATCTTCTTTGTATATACCTTTGTTGTCCCAACTTGTGCTGAAACAATTGATGGTCTTTTCCTAGGCCAGTTAGCTACAGGAGGGGTAGCCTTAGATTTGGCTTAACTTGGTTTAGTTGCCTTAGCAACTACTGGATGCTTCCCTTTTCCTTTCACAGTGACCTCCTCTTCAGGTTCAATCTCCTCTTCTTCACTAGACATATCTTCTCCATGTCCTGTTGATAAGCCCAAAGGTGCATCCTTTGCTTCTTCATCACTCTCAATACCAACCATCTTCTTCAGATTTTTGACAATTTTCTTCCTTTTTTTCTCCATAGTGCTAGCCTTCAAATCCATAGAGCTTTTGGATTTATCTTCTTCATAGTTTAAAAAATGTTTCACTGTACTATCAATTTCCTCTGCCAATAGAGTTTTTATTGTTGTAGATGTCTCATCAATGTTTACTTCATAAGGTAATGGCCTCAGCTATGATACCCTCGGCACTACTTCCTGCACATAGGTGTAATCTATGTCTACTAGGAAACATACATATTCATAATGTTTCTCAACTAGTGAACTGGGAATTCTACTCCTTAATCTCATCTTTTTCTTGAATTCCACAAAATATTTCCCATCACATTTGTCAAAATTATCACCTAATTGTTGAATAAATGCATTGATTTTTTGTGTGATAGGTCTGTCTGTTTTCCACACTATGTTTCCAAAAGAAGGAAATGTATTATGTATGTACAAAAATATGCAAGTGAGCAGAGATCCAAACTTACATATTTAGTTCTTTGACTTTCTGATTGAAGCAACGTTCTCGACTAGTTGCATTAGTTGAAGCTCGGCAAGGTCATAGGTATGATCCTTCTTCACAATTTTCCAAGCCTGGTCGACTGCAATGTAGAGGGCACTGTCCAGTCGGCTTGACTGATAAAAATTATGAGCTATAACCCTAACTGCAAAATCAAGCTCCAAATTTGTAATTGTAGATATTATCATCCCTCTTTTGTTCCAAACGGCTCTAGTGAATTATTCAATGTTTTCCTCACTCTAACATCTCATATTTTTCTTCCCATTTAGAATTGGATAACCAGTTACACGATGGATGATTTCCTTTGTAATCTTAACTGGTATATTCTCTATCCATATGTTCATGTCATGTATTTGACTTAGAACAATCTTGATCCATTCCATTCTGAATTCCCTTGGAAAGTCTAGGGCATGAGTTAATCCTCTCTCAGCTAAATGTTTGTGTTCATCTTTTAGGGATCCATCAATGCACAATTTGTTGTAAGATGCTCTTAGCTCGTGATCTCCTACTTCACTTATCTTGCACATATAGCATGTCCTAATATCATGAATCATGAGTACCTTCGATGGAATTGATGATAGGGCTCCGGTCAGATCACCCTTGATGGCACTCTCAAGAAATGCTCAAAAATTAGGAGGCGCACAGGTGTCGCTCCTTACCAATTAAATGTTTAGCAAATCCTTATCCATTCTCTTAGCTAGTGTAGAAGAACTTGCGGCCATTTTCTCTAAAAAATAGGGTTTCAAGGATCATGAACAGAGTACCTCGGCAAGTGACAAAATCCACACTTTCCACTGAAGAGGTTGTTGACGGCATGCTGTAGAAATCTTCAAAATTCTTTGCAGAATTCAAGTTCACAAATGCATAATCGCTCTTATGAAATTCTTAATCACATGGTGAGAAGAAATGAAATAGCTCTTCCCTTTATATAGGATCTAACGGTCAAAATTTAGGTCAGGATTAAATGTTCTTTCCATTGAGTGAGTGCCAAACAGCTATCCTCAGCTGACTCACGAAATTCACTTACCTCTCGGTCATCAAACAAAACTTACTCGACATACATTAGAAATATATTGTTGCTCGACACCTATAGTGCATTTTGACTTTTCTCACTACATAACTAAAAATATGTCTCGATGCATCTTATTATATGCAGATATGGACTATTGCACTTTTATATGTTAGGAACTGATAAAAGATATGAGATATAAACGTAGTTCCTTAAATACCTTCCTTTGCTTAATTAGTGATGGTGGGATCACCTAATCCATTGGATTGGGTGACCTTGGCTTTAGTAACTTCACTACTGCATGGTTATGCTTTCCTTATCCATGTCTGGTTCATCTGTGCTCTAATATCCTCAATAGTGGGAGCAGGTACCCTTGTTTTGCAATCTTTCCTAGTATGACCAATTTTCAAACAATTATAGCAAACTAGGCTTCCATTCATCCAACTCTTAGATTTACCTCTAACATGTGTCTTTATGCAGTTTTCTAGAACATTTCCATACTCACCATAGTAATGATAGTTATGCCATGTGTTATAATCCCAATTATAACTGAAATGTGTCTTTATACATTTTTATGGAACATGTCCATACTCACCACAGTAATGACAGTTATGCCATGTGTTATAATCCCAGTTAGAAGTGTGTTGCCCCACTTTTGGTCTGCATACCTTTAGAAAAAAGTGGATGTTTAATGTGTAGTAGTGGTCTTGAAAGATTCATGTAAATCCTGAGTCTAAGTCTAGCTTTCCCTTTAGGCTAGGAGACCTTTATTGGATTTCCCAAATTTGACATCTCTTTTGTGAGCCAGACGGAATCTGTATATGAGGTCATGTTTTCATTGGGTAGGTTAAGTTCCCAATCCGGTAAAGGCTATGGTTCAAAGATTTCTAACATTAGTCTTATATGCAGCTGAAGTATTTAGCCATAACTCTTCATTTTGCAGCATTGGCAGAAAATTGGGTTCAGGCTTCTCCACCTGTGGAAAAGCATCAACAGAGTGCATTTTCTGCAGATGACTACCATGTGATGTCTCAGCGGGAAGTGCAGTTCTAAAATGGATCACTTGGGCTTAGAAGGACTACTATATCAGAAATACACCTCTGCAGGCCGAGAGGAATGATTAAATAGAAATAAATCTAAGAGATAAGTCTGCTGGCAGAAAAGAAAAAAATGGCTTCTCCACTACTCCAACAAGCGGGTTTCTACCTGCGGAGTACGTTTTCCGCCAAGCCATTAAAATGAAGGGATTTTGAGGAAGAATCTATCTCATAAGGAATCCAAGAAATAAAGAAGGTTGATGAGATCAACTAATATCATTTCGGCATCCCGACAGGCTAAATTTCTCCATTGGTGGATTTTCAAACAGAGAACACTCCCAAAGCATTTTTTTTGCCCAAAGGAGAAGTGGAAAAGTAATTTTCTGCTACCTCATAAAAGTTACCATTACGGTTACTAAAGTGAAAAGACAATTTCTCAATGGCCCATAAGAGCAAAGTAATCAATCCAAATAAATTCGTTTTACTTCATAATGGACTTTTTCATTAATGTCTAGGTCTTTTCGTTCGTGTGGCGCGGGAAGTCGGCCGTTAAACGGTAAGAATTCAAAAGTTATAAAATCAGTTGAAGGTTGCAAACAGAAGCTACCATTTGTTTGAAAAATATTTTGAATTCGAAGCCGGGTGATACCACAATAGAAGGTTACACTTTTTTTGCCTAAACGGACATTGAAGTCTCCATTTTGAGAAAAACTTTCACATTCAGATGCATATTGTCGTTAAACTGTTTGAAATCAGAAGATGAAGTAAACTAGAGTCTTTTAGGATTTTTCGTCTAGATTCTAAATATTATCATGGTTTGACAATATTATCATGGTTTGACAATATTATCATGGTAAACTAGAGGGCATGCAATTGGTTTGACAACATTATCATGGTTAATTCATATTTTATGAACGTTTGAAGTAGAGTCAACCATAATTTTGACATACCTTGACTGCGTAGCTGACAACTTGTTGTGTATTTATCAAAACTCAATTTTTTTTTTTATAGAAAGAAGACTCAAAGCCAGAGGGCACTGTTATTTTTCAAAAATAAATTTCTCTTTTCTACTATTTTTCATTGAACGTCAAACTTGGAGGTTTATATTTGATAAAAACCCTACATTCGATGCACGCCAATAAACATAGACCTAATTAATTCAAAAATTTCCAAATATATATTTGTTAGAAAGATCATTCAGAGTACTTGTGCAATGCGAAAGGACACCTCCCTATTCTTCCATTTGAGCCCCGCGCTTGAGCCCTAAAGCCATGAAAATTACAGATTTTTGTTAGCCTTTGGAAATGACCTCTATTCAGAGACTTTCGATCGAAACTAATTAGTTTCAATAGAAAGTACTTTCTATAAAAATTAATTTCTTAGTTTAATGTCAGCATGGGTTGAAACCCACCAAAATCTTCACTGGTTATTTTTGATCGAAACTAGCTTAGTTTCGATAGAAACTAAGTTAGTTTCGATCAAAACTAGCTTAGTTTCGATCGAAACTAGGCAAAAAAGGTAGTTTCGATCGAAAATAAGAATGTTTCAATCGAAATAATCAGGTACTTTCTATCGAAAGTAACCGACTAAATTTCCCACCTCGCGGATTTTGTGAAGAATTTCTTTCTCCAAAAAAGTGTAACCCACTATTGTGGTATCACCCAGCCTCTGATACTAATCATTCTTTACCCCCACATTCCTGACAGATATTCTTAATTCCCAAATCAAATCATTCAAAGTATGGCTTCCATATTTAAAGGATTTGACGGAATGAATGGCATCACCTCTCAATGGTATAAGATCTCAGATACATCTCTTAAGTTCTTTGATATGTAGAACTTTCAGAGCAGACTAAAACCAGATCAGATGCATCCCATCACTGAGAAACTGAAGGAGAACAGATTAGTTGAATTCATTGGTTTTCCCGTGGCCATTCAAGCCCCTAATTTGATCCAAGAATGCATTTCTCGATACAATCTAGACACCAAGAAAATTCTCTTGCCCAATGATACGATATTTCTATCTATCGATAGATAATCAGTTTAGAACTCGCTTCGAATCCCAAAGCAAGCTAAGTATTCATAAATGACATATAGTCGGGCAGTGACTGAATATATATCCAAGTTAGTTTGGAAGGAGATAATAAAGGCATGGTTTCAAGAGCCTAGAAGCGCCAAAGGGAAGCTTCCAAAAACACTAAATGGCACTAATCTAAAGCCAGAAATCATAGACATCCTGGTGCTACTCCATAGGATTAGAGGTGAGAGTGAGGTGCTCAATTTCATTGACTATCATTTCTTCATGGTTCAGGTAATCTATTCCCAACATCACTTCATTGATTGGGCCCTTATGGTAAGTGAGAACCTCTAAGAGGCCCTAGATAGAGCTAAGTGCCAAAATGAATTTTACTTGTCTTCAGTCCTTTTATATATTCTGGCTACAATCCAAATTTGGCCAGGGCTTCCTAGATTAGAGGAATTTCTTGATGATGTTAAGAGTTATGAATTTTTCCCTTCTTTGCAATTGCACAACAGTTATGTTGAGTACCGTTGGGTTAATGATGCCTTTACAATGAGATTGTGCAGGGAGCTACAAGGCTGTCTAGAAAGGAGATTCTCTCCTAAAGCCATGGCTTTTATCAGCTAGTTCAGATGTTATTTCATTCAGTTTGGGGATATCTCATACATTCATCTTGCAGGATTTGATGACTTCCCTTTGAAGCTGCCCAGATATCCTAGGGATATGATCGTGCTGGTCGAGGTGATGAGACAAGCGCTTCAAGTGAATTTGATCTGTGCTAATACCAGGAAGAAAGGCTATGACTTTCCCATGACTATCAGAGCCTACAGTTGTGCGTCCTAGTCTGAGACAAATAATGTTCTAAAGACATTCTCAAAGAGGTTTTCATTAGAAACCTATGATGTTTTGAGGCCACAATATGATCTAATTAATTATGCTCATGATTGCCTACAAATGAGCCAAGATCTCCATCATGTAGATGACATTGAAGACTACTAGGCTGACTGTAGAGATTATTTGGAGAGTAGAGACAGATTATATGCCAGGTTAACCGTTGAACAAATAAAAAATTTCAAGGTCAATCTTGTAGTTGAGGGGCTAGTAGATGACGGCCAGCACATGTATGATAATACATATCTCAAGAAGATAAAACCCCTCTCCATTAGTTCTAAGCCTATGCTAGATCGAGCCATCAGTGACTTGCAGACTCTAATGAGTCTCATTTACAAGAGGAAAAAGTAGTGGGTCGAATGGATGGCAGGAAGAAGGAAGAGGTTGGATAGAAAGCCTCCTACTCAAAGGACCCCGACAAAGGATACTTCCAACGTTGCAACGACTTCTTCGGTGGTACTCCTAACTATGACCAAAATTTAATCTCAACCAACCGGGGGAGGAAATGAACCTCCTGAGAAAGAAGTTCAACCCAAGAAGACATGTGGAGAAGGCCCACTTCTAGATCTCGGTTCAATTGAAGAAGCGGTTTCCACAGACTTGGCCAAGCCAATAGAAAAGCCTACCAAAAGCACAGAGCCTGAGCAATCAGTTAAAGCTATTTCTAAAGATGCCCAAGTCGGCACTTCAACCCAAGACTCTCCAAGGTGAGGATCCCCTGTCATAGTAGAAGTGGGTGAAGATACTCCCTCAACCACAAAATCAGAAGAAGAGGCCAGGAAAAAGTAGAAGGTTGCTTTAGTAACCAAATTGGTGTCCTCTTCTCCTACCTTGGTAAATCCATTTGCTTCAAGAGCAAAATCTACTCTTCCAGTCATTAGGAAACTGTTTATAGAGGAGTTGGTCTCTTCCACTAAGGTCACCAGCATCGAATTACGGATAGAGAACACTCTGGAGTGCAAAAGAAAGAGACTAGAAGAAGGAGATCCCAGAAAAGATACTTTAGCTCGAGCCTTGCAACCCAGCGCCACTATAGAAAAGGCTAAGAAAATGAAGACACTGTCCATGTTGGGCAGAGACCTAGAGATAGGGAATTTCACTATGGAGGTAGCAAAACCCACAAACGAGGGTTGGTTTGAAGATTTAACCCCTTCAGATTTTGAGCTACACTCATTTGACATGGGTTTAGCCCAACATGATACCAAAGTGGATTGGTGGAAATCCACTAATGTAGTAATTGAAGAAGAGATGGAATAGCTTAAAATGGAAAAGGTACAGCTTAATGCTAAAGTTAGTGAACTGACTAATTTCATCCAGCAGTTGGTTACTCCAGTTTCTAGTATTCCCAGTACTCAGACCATATTCTATCTCAATGTCGTGGAGAATTAAGCCATAATAGCCAAGTTGCAAGAAGATAGGCACTTCACGTAGATCGACAAGGGATGGGTTGAGAGACTCAAATATGAGGGATTGGCAGTTGTTGAGCAACTGGGTAATGCTCTATTAAGACTAGAGATAGAAAGGAACAACATTGAGAAGAATCTGCAGACTCACGCATCAGAGTGAGTGAAGTGTCAGGAGTGCATAGTGATGCTCCATGTGGCATTAAAGATGAAGACCAAAGAGGCATTGAAATCCAAGATTCTACAGAAAGGAGATGAACCTCTAATCGAATGGCTTCAAAGCCTAGAGTTCAAAATCGAGATGACCATTCAGGCTGAGATGGGATTGCAGCAAGTAGATGTTAAGATCAAGGAAGAAAAGAACAAAGACTTTAAGATTCTTCAAGGTCTACACATAGAATCACAGATGAGTGGACAAGGCAAAGAAATTATAGGATTGGCCAATATGCAAAAATCATTTTCTGATCATGTGCATAAGCTATAAAAGAATTCTTCCACCCATTTGGACAAAGTGCCCAAAATCTAGCAGTTGAGTGGATGTATTTATAAAACCATGGAAGAATTGAAAGACTGGACAGATGCAATCAAGAGCCTGGCCAAGGAGCATTCCAGGTGGCTCATCTGACATACCAATGTCCATGTCAACAGGCATGAGGAGCTTATCAGAGTTATTACAGTTGTCACCGCCTATAGGGCTAAATTAGGCAAAGGGAATGAAACCAAAGTTTGAATAGGTTCTCCCTTTGTACTAAATTTTGATGATTTTGTAATGGGTAAACCTTTGTTTGTCATTCCTTCTTAAAATAAGTTGAACCGTTTTCGGTTACTCTTTTTGTAACGGTCAAGACTCAAACTCTATATGTACTATACCAAAAGTTAATACAAAGGTCGGCTAAATTTTGGTGTGAAAGATAGCATTTTGCTGAGTCAATTTTGTATGTCTGAATACCATTGTTTTATCTATTCCATTACATTGCATTTATCTTTCTTTTGAATTTGAATGTTTCTTTGAAGTTACGTTTACAATCTATATTCAAACCAGAGTTTTGTATTATGATTTGATACAATCAGCTAAGGGGAAAATCTATTGTTATCTTAAGTTTGGGAAATGTTCTTATGATATAGATCGATTCATTGTCATTTCATTATTAATCTTTAGTCTTACATCTACATTTTTAGTAGAAGTTCATGCATTACCAGTTTTGGGAGTTAATCTGATTGATGAAATCTCAGAATTGGCTAGATTTAGATTTGAATTCATCCCGCCTAAGCTATTTATTGTCTGGGTTTAGCTTGGTTTACCTCTTCTGTTATCAAGTCAAGAACATACCCCTGTTAGATTAGGAAAGATCAAAATTCACTGAAAATCATTCATATAAGGGAGTTGTACCTTTAATTTAAGAGGGAAATTAGTATGCAATTATAATTTCCCAATTATTTTATTCAATTGTTTTTTCATATTTGGGCATCTTAGAGTTATAACAAAGAAGAACAATTTGTTTACCAACAAAGTGTTACCCTTCCTTGGTGCTTTTGCTTGTGTCTTTGATGTCCATTATTGTTTAGCTTTAGATCTGCAATCTTGTGCTCTATATCCAAATTTTTGACAGTTGTAACAATACCCATTGAATCTAGGTGTGGGAGGTACATTATTTTCCTTTGCCCAACATTCATATTCTTGATGTCCAAACTTCTTACAGTTAAAGAAATAACCATTGAATTTAGGTTTAGGATTGGACTTAATATTCTTGCTTCGGCAGATTTTTTTTGTGATTCTCCATGGTAATGGCATACAGGCTTGTTGTTCTTTGACTTTGCATTCCTCTTTTCACCAATCTTAGATGATTCTCCTTTCTCAGTAGATGTATGTTGTTCAATGTGACCTAATCCAAAAGAATCTTTAGATCTCCTTGATACTTCCATCAAGTTTTTAAAATGAGTCAAAGCTTCATTGGGTATGTTCAATATTTCATTTAGTTCTTTCTCATATCTCAATTCATCTTTCAATTCACTATTCTCAGATCTCAGATTTATCATTTCCATGTCTTTCCTACTGATCTTCTGATTTAGAAGTAGTAGTTGATTCACCATGTCAACCTGATTGTTTTTCATCATTTGTACTTCATGTGTCCTTTCACCAATTCTGATGGTCATCATTCTTTTGTCTTCTTCAGCCATAGCTTTGTCATCTTCAACTTTCTTCTTTTGTTCCACTACTTCACATAGTCTTACGGTTTGCATTTCTTGTTCTCTTTTCAGGTTTCTGAATTCTTCACACAATGTATTGTTCCTTTCCAGTAGATCTGCAATTGCTGCATCGCTCTTAGTAGAGTTTCCATTTTGAAATAGATTTGTAGTGTCTTCTTCATGATAATGAGTATCATTCATTTTTTGGCCAAATCTTTCCTAGATATCAAGGACTTCCTCAATTCCTATCTTGTTGTCTCAATCTGATGTAAAGCTAGCTGAATTTCAATCTTATGATTCTCAATGACTTTACCCAATTTGTAAATCTCCATCTCCAGATCTGTACTCTCAAGATAATTAAAACTTTTTGTAGGAGAACTGCGCTCTGATACCAATTGTT
Organism: Thuja plicata; assembly: GCA_018584345.1. Classification (NCBI taxonomy): domain Eukaryota; kingdom Viridiplantae; phylum Streptophyta; class Pinopsida; order Cupressales; family Cupressaceae; genus Thuja; species Thuja plicata. The sequence continues at coordinate 1,923,322 of MU223398.1, forward strand.
GGAAATACAATATAGGAAAGCAAGATATTGAGAGGGGGGGTGAATTAGATCTTAAAAATTTTATCCTTTAAAATAAAATTGATCCACAACCATACATAAATGTAATTGATCTAACAACTAGTAGCATCCATGACAGTAAATAAATAACTCAAGACACAAAATTTTTGGTAACCCAGAAACCCAATAAGGTAAAACTGGGGTGGGGATGACACCCACAAAAATCTTCACTACTGCAGCAATAAAGTGTTCCTGTTAGGGCTACAAATTTTGATCACAATATGTAATCTACCTAGTTAAAGGTCTTCCCGATTAAGAGCTATAGATCATTACAATCTACCTTGTAAAAGAATTTAAACTTACAAAAAAGTAAGCACCTGGCTAAGAGATTTAGAAAGGTCTATTAGAACCACTCTATTAAGAGATTTCACCTGATACACTATGTAGAATGTCTCAAGAACTAGTCCTTCATTATGCACTCTGATGCTAATAATGGATCTCCTCTTTCCAATAACTTCTTTGATCTAATAATCTGATATGTCTTTACTCTGCTGCTCATTTCTCTTTTTTCTCTGCTAGATCTATGCTTCTTCTCTTAAAATAACCCTTTGTACATCTCTCATGTACACATACACTTCTCCTCTCATACACACCTACACCACATTTTTAGGGTTTAAGAATCAATCTTATATACTTTACAAATCTAGCATCTAGATCTAGATCAACGATCAGGATCAAATGCTTATTCCACTTGGGTATTCCAATTTTTTGATTGGATCCATGCCACGCATTGGGATCAAATAATTAATGCATAATTAACTCTGTTGAAATCATTAAATGCATGAACAGGTCGGCCCAAAATAGTTTACCTTCAAGTTTGCGTCATTCCTAACATGTATGTCAAAACTGTCTTGCTCGACACATTAAGACTCTAGCGCTCGGCATGAACATGATCAACTTTTGCTTGATTTCTGAGTCACTTGGAAACCATTATCTGCTCAGAAATGACTATGTCGGATAGCTCGACCTATACTAGATAGCTCGGCCGCAGTGATGACCGGCTAACCTGTCTAGATAAATGACTAAGTGTGGGACACTAATGATCAACAAAACTTAGAGATCAATAGGAGGATCTTACCCAATCCTCATCAATTAGGCTTAGTCTTTCTAGAATCACGAGTTGGAGTTATAAGATTTGATTAAGTTTTTAATTTGTTTGTGATTCAGCAAGAAAAATACCTAATAAACTGGCAACTCTACTGGGGATTACAAAGTCTTGTCAAACTATTCAGAATATCTCTGGTGCTTTAAAAGTTTAAACTAAATTTTAGATTGAGTTGGCCCATCTGAGTCACACTAACAAATTGGCGACTCTACTAGGGAGTAAAAAAGACAAAGTGATTAGTAAGTATAAGTGAGTTGTAGCCTTGCCTTGATAAGTCAATCCCAGAGTTTGGTTATAGAGTCATCATTTATAAAGACATATTCCTCTTATTTTGTAAAAAGGAGTCAAGTTCTTCTGTCTGTCATTACAAAGTGTCTGAAAGTCCAAAGTTTCTTGAAGAAATACCTATACAATCTCACATGTGGTGAGTGGCGACTCTAATTTCTTTGATTTGCACCAGTGTGCATATTTGAAGAAAGACTACAAAGAAGAGGTGGACTTGCAGTGAAGAGGCAGCAGATAATAAGAATCTTATAGCTAAGAATATAGTTAAGAGAGGAATCTTTGAGAGACCCTATATTGGAGATGTATAGAAGTTTCTGATTTGAAGAAGGTCAGAGTTGGGAAAGAGATTTCAACTAATTAAAAAAATTTCCTCTACAAAGAGGTGGCGGCTCTACCAAGTTTTTGAAGGTGATTTGGAGGTGATTTCAAATCAGATAGTTCACAGCAACTTCATCGTACTCCAGGTATTTTTTATTTTCATTGGATAAATTCTTTTGTTCCATGAAAATCAGCTATAGATATTTTCCCTATTAAGTGGTCAGTACTAAATTAAGAGGTAAGAGAGAGGTAGTTTGTAGTTATTTTACCTACTAAGATGTCACACCTATATTGGGTTAGGTTGTGTAATGCTATAAATTTTGAAGGTATCCCTGGATACCCAATCCTATTCCATCAGTAGTCAGGGATTGTTTACCTAAATTTACTAGCATGGGTGAGTAGTCAGCTAAGGAGCATATAAACTAGTTTTCTGACTTAATAGATGATCACAACATCACACATGAGGATGTATTAATGACCCTTTTTGCAATATCTCTAGTCGAGGGTGCTAGGGATTGGTTTAGAGATTTACCTCATGGTTCAATAGGATCTATGGCTGCACTGGAAGATTGTTTTGTTCATCAATATGGTGAAAGGGAGGACAGTGATTATCATGACATGTCCAAATCTGAAGACCTTTTATCAAAACTTGAGCTTGTCCGTGCAAAAACAGAAGTGATTATGTAGAAACTTCAAAAGAGGGTTGTTAAAACATTGCAAGAAAATATGAGCAGAAATGAGGGTGAATCTCAATATGATTTCTAAATGAGGCTTTCTACTAATATTAAGGAGTCTAATATCATTTTCTGTCCTCAGGAGTTTGTTTGGGCTAATTTTTTTGTGGAAATTTGTTTTCCCAATTCAATAAATTTTCCAAGCTCTGAGAGGGTGGAAATCATTTGGCATACTATGAAATGGATGGAACATGTAGAAAATCTTTCTTCTAAAGATATACCTGAGGTTGAATCTAGTGGTATTGAATCTGAAATTGTCAAAGATGCTAAATATGAATCTAGTTATGTTGATGAGGCTGAGTCTAGTGATATTAAATCTAGTTATTATGATTATGATGATGAGTCTACTTATGTTGATTATGATACTAATAATGAACTTTGTGAGTAGCAAGACAATGAAGATGTTTTATGTGAACAGAAAGATGATAACTATGATGTGGATATGAGTGTCTGTAGTGATTTATTTGCACAAGATGATATGGTTTCAGAGATCTCACTCCATTATTCTAATGAGGAATAAATTTGCAGCATCAAGAAAGAAGACAGTGAGGGTAAACAAGATTGCTAATCCTTGCTAAGCAGTGAGAAAATCTCAGATTTTTTAACTGCTAATTTTCAGAGGTATGTATCAGAAAATGACTCTAAAAATTCATGCCCCATGGATATAAGTTTTGACAATGATGACATTGATGAGGGTGTGAAAAATGATAATTAAGATGTTGATTGTGAATGTGTATCAGAGATGAGTATAAATGATGATAGTTATTCACTTCATAGTGAACAAATTTTAGAATTGTTGTTTTATGAATATCTCAGATTTTCAGGGAAAATAGATTTGAATCTCAACACTTCACACACATTGAGTTTGACAAAGAATACATATCAGATGGTCAGAGTTTTGATACTTATATTTCTGATTTTTCTTGTACTCCCATGTCACTAGGCCACAATCAAATTGAATATGATATGTCAGATATTGAAAGCATCAGTATTGTTTCAGATTCAAGGGGTGAAGATTTTCCTAATACAAAGTTGAGCACTGATTGGGATAGTTGTTTAGATTTTAAATCTTTTTTAGATTCTAAATCTTCCATAAAACCATTAAAGGATGGTCCTTCAGTTGCTCAAATTTCATATGCTTATAATGATTGTATTGATGTTTTCCCTCCCACCCACCAGCAAGTTTTGGATTTTTATGATGGTGATAATTTGCAGGAAGGTATTGAAGAGGATTCTGATATGAATGTACAAGCCATTGTCAAGATGCAGGATGATAATCCTTTTAAAAAGAAGAATATGGATTATGATATAGATTTTCCATCTTTTGACAGTGATGATGTTGAATCTTTTCCTTTTGATATTCCTAATTTATCTCCTCTTACAAAAGGTCAAAATCACTTGTATAAGATCCCTAATGTTTATGATGAGCTTAACTTTAATAGTGATCATATTGTTGTTCCTATCTTTTAAAGAATGAGCTAGATCATATCCCAAGTGATGAAAGTCCTCAGTATTTGCATAAGATTCAGTATGCTAGATTCTCATTTGATGAGAAAAATACTAATGTGGATGGATTTAATAGTGCTATCCCCAGCAATATGGTAGATTTTGAGTGCTTTATTTTTCAGCCAGATGGTGATTGTCAAAGGTGTGGAAATAAACTAGGCATTGTTGATTATTGCATTGAGTCTCAGAGTTTTCTAAAAAATGAATGCCTCATGCATATGCCACATTCTTTTCAAAATTGGCATGATTTCCATTTTATCCCTCAAGTGGACTATGCTAATATTTTTTATCTTAAGCTAATGGAGAATGGAAATAAGATTGATCAGGTACATGGAAATGATAAGTTCAGCTTATCTCCGATTTATGAAGATGAAAATCAGGTGTATGACAGAGGTAAGAGCTGATTTCAATTTTGTGGCTTTGGGCCTTTTGTAAATAGTGTGCATAATTGTATAGTCGCTTTCCATTTTAGTTGTGTGGTGTTTTCTTTCAATAAAGAGTTCTTGTTTTTTGAAAAACGAAGAGAAATGAGTTGAAAGAGAAAGGAGAGAGGAGAGAAAGAGGAAAATATCTTATTTGATTTTATGGGTGGTTTGTTGTACCAAAAGATTATAAAGTTCTCTACATGCTCACATGGGGCACATGTCCTCATTCAGAGCCACTAATGGTACTCAAAAATACAAGAGCTTTTGAGTACCTTGTTAATTTTTTTGCATTTTGACCCCTTATAAGTGCTTTTTGAGCCTATTTGCCCAAATGGAATTTTGAAGATTATCATGCATGTCAAGTGTTCATCACTCTTTTTTTGGCATATGAAGACATCCCAGGTCGTCAGTTTCAAGTTTTGAGTTAGTTTGTGATGTCTTGTTTTGAGCACTTGTCCATTCTACATTTGTTGTTTAGGTGTCATTTTGCTGTAACGGGCACTATTTGCATCTAAATAACTTGTGTCCTTTTGTGTTTCACAGGCTGCCACTTTGGGAATGTTTAAAATGTATATCATGAAGCCTATATTTCAAAACCCAATCTTTTTCAAATCTATTTGATAGGTTTATGGATTCCCGAAAGTTGGTCCTGCAGAATTGTCTAGTTTCTCTATTTTTCCCAGAATAATGAACAGTGTACTTTGAGCTTCAGCAAGTTGTACCTAGTTGAATGCCATAAAGAATTTAATGTTCCCCCATATGTTAAATCTGGAAGTGTACTTCCTTGAATATTTTCAGACTTTGACCAATCCATTTAGCCACTTTTCCAACTTGATTCCAAATCAGATTTCTACATATTTACTGAGTTTAAGTTCAGAAAATTGTAAGGTGCTAACTTTGTATATTAGTACCGGTTGATCAATTCATCATTTGGGTGAGCTGCTTGAAGATTCATATTCCATGTATGAAGGTGAATCCATGTTCAGAGGTTCAGAATCTGAGGGTCCTTTTTTGATGGGTTTATAAATTCAATTTTGAAGGAGTTTTGTGCAGATCGACAATGCTCAACAAAATGAAGTTTACAGAATGGTCACTTTCATAGAGTGATAACTTTTTATCTGAAAGTTGTTTTCAAGAACTGATTGTGGTACCATTCTCTTTACATGTAATCATATTACTGTGAACGGTGGTGGAGCCTTAAGGCATATTTTCTTATTTTTGGAAAGCTCAATCTTTTTTCAATTTATGTTGTTTCTACATTTGCAACTGCGCAGTATTCCTGAATGGCCAAGTTTGATCAGTTGCACCCTGCACCTGAACTTGAATCTGGCGAAGCCCTTTTGCATGCATATTCATTGTTGATGAATGAATCACTCTGTCAAGTAACGGACCCCCAAGACTTAATCCAGTATCTTTATAATTTGCATTTTTGGCAAGGTTTGCGTGAATTTGAATACTTCAAGTTACAAATTGAATAAACTTGCTCACTTTGAGTATTATTATCTTTTGGCCCTGATCCTTTTAAGCCAACCCAGTTGGAAACCATGCTCAGATGTTGGAGATGGGTGTATTTTCCAGATTGCATGATTCCAAGAGGATTTTTGATTAGTTTTTTTTAAACTAATTCTGGAGACTAGTTGCAGTTATGTGGGCAGTTCGCAGAAATGTGAAAAGTTATTTTGAAGATCGTCAGTTCGATACTTTGTGCCATATTTGCATAGCGAGTTGTACTTGGAATGTGGAAGCATGGATAAGAGGCATCTTTGCAAAGGCGTTGAAGCAGTGCACAAATATTACTTAGAGCATAGCATTGTTATTATTAAAAAACAAAGTATAATGCAAAGCGCAAAATGTGGAAGACAACGTATGGAAAGGGAAATGCAAGAGAACATATGAAAACTTTCAAAGCATATGAAATTTGTGAATATTTTAAAACATTTCAAACAATAATGCATAGTAAGGGATGCCAGCGCAATCCAATAAAAGACAAGGTTGTTGTTGCCCAATTTTCCATTCTGTGCAAATTGGCCTGGTCTGCCCTATCTTGTTTCCTCTGTCTTGTTTTTCAGGCTTCATGTCTAAACCCTCAGAACCCCTGTAAACCCTCATTCTTTCATGCAAATGAGATAATAAACCCTAAGCCTTGGCTCATTTTATTTCCTCGTTACCTTTTTCAACCACTTAAGACATGTGCCATAGGTCAGGTCGCTTGATCGCTTTACCAGAATCGAATATGCTAAATCATCTCCCGACTTCGCTTTTGCCTTGTGTCGCGTAGTCTCTTTACAAAATGGAATATTCCTTCAGCTTCTCAAGACTTGGCGAT
>MU223398.1:1952487-1970234 GCA_018584345.1 Thuja plicata
CTGTTTCCCCCCCCCCCCCCCCCCCTCTCAGTTATCCCTGAAGTATTCTAACATAAGTGTGGGGCACTAATAGACAACAAAACTTGGAGATCAACACTATTTTCCAAAAATCTGAAGACAAGAGACATTTTTTGGGGATGCTAGTTTGTTAAGAAATTATGAAACTCTGTATTTCACTTTGTGCCTTATATTTTTTATCACAATCTTAAATGGAAAGAGGCCTTCCTCAGAATTGAGATTCAAAATGATGTTATTGTTGAAGGAGTTTGACAAACTATTTTATTGTATTTATGGAGAATCCGATGTAAAGCAGTTTTTAATAACTCTTATGATCATCAAGAATACACAGTTCTAAAACTTTACTTTGACATATTTTATTGTCTTACTTTTCTCTTCTCTCAACTGCAGGAAGATTCCAAGAAGAGCTTAAAGATGAAATATCAAATCCAATGCATCCAACGTCAAGTTGATCAACTTAATAGAAATCAAAAGATTTGTGTGCTTCATGGACTTTGACCTCTTATCCAAATTTTTTTATAAAGTTTTTGATTAAGGTAAATACAAGTTTTGAAAGGAACTCAAAACCTTTTACATAAAAGAACTAGAGATAAGCATCAACATCCCTTACACACATAGATAGCCTGCTACAAACAAAAAGCAGGACCCCGACGAACCCCTAATTAACCCAAAAAAGGAAAACAAAAAACTGACAAAAAGATACACAATTTCCAGCACAACTTCTAGCCCAGATTCCAGCACAGAAAAAGAAAAACTACTTCATACTTTCATAGGCTTCCTCAGCCTCTTTCTGCATGTCTTCCATTTTATCAATGGACTCTTTCAACACTTTCATCTCCTTTGGAATCTCTGGAATTTTCCTTTTTATGCCACTTCAGGTTCTGGTACCCAGGCTCGAGCTCCCAGCTTTGTCATCTATTGTGATTGTAGTATTCTTGAGCAGACTACTCTCTAAGTAGGCATATAAAGCTTTGAGATTTTGAATAGAGACTTTAAGCCCCACGTTGCTATGCTTGAGAATAATACTTATCATATGCCCATTGTGGCTGATTTGATTTTTCATGTCTTTCAACTTTTCTTCCACAAGAGCATTGACTCTGGTTGTAATCTCCTCATTTCTGTTGTTATTATTTACCTTAATCAGCGATTCCTTCTCCATTTCTTCCAGCTTGGTTTTGAAAGGCTCCATAGCTTCTTGCATTTCATTTAGGTGTTTCTTCATGTCCTTCATTTCCTTACTGAACCAATTCTCCATGCTGGTCCCATGATCCTCCTTGCTCTTTAGAATTCTATCATCAATTTCAAACCCTACCATAGTATTGTGGTCAGGGTCTGTTCTCTGTCTTTTCTCTATCTGCTCCTCCTTGTCATTACCATCATTCACTTCTTGATTTTTTTCCTCCTTGTCATCTCCCTCTTTCTCTTCTTCTTCTTTTTCCTCTTCTTGATTTTCGGCTTCATTTACCATGTTATCATCTTCTTCATTCAAGGGCATTTCCTCCTCATTCATTTGAGTGTCCTCCTTATTCCCATGTTCATCTTTTTCTTTCACCAGAGCCTCCTCATTTATCTCTTGATCTTCCTCTTCAGTCACGAGCGTTTCCTCCTTCTCCTCTTCCTGAATCTCTTCTTCATTACTATGACTATCGAGGGTTTTATCTTCAATCTCCTCCTTCCTGTCCAAATTCTCCCTAACCCTTTTCTTCAGATTCTCCTTTTTTCTATCCAACTTATTTTGCTTTGCATTCCCTTTAACCCTTTTGGGAATGGGTTCTGGGATTTGATTTTTGGTGTATTATGAAATTAACAAAATAAGCCCTTCATGAAGCACCGTGTTGCTAGCTTTTTTCCTATGCTCCATGACATTGTTGTTCAGCGAGCTCAAAAGATAGAAGGGAAACAACACCTTTTTGTTATGCCTAAAATGATTTGCAAGAACAAAGTGAAGGTTGTAAATTTTGGAGTAACAACCATCCAGGGTGAAATATGCATTCATGACAGTCAAAATGTTAGCCCAGTGACTCATAATTTTATTAATGTCCACATAATCACCCGTCCCTTTGCTCAGAAGGGGTTCTTCTTCGGATTTTGGGAAGATTTTGAAAGCTTGGGTCCCAATGCGTTTATTGTCCCTGTAAAACTTCATACCTTCACTGGAAAGACCCGTAATCTCTGAAATTATGCTCATAGTTAGAGCAAAAGACTTACCCCACATATTCACCTTTCCGTTCTTCCATCCGTCTGCAAAATTTTTGGTTATTTCTTTGTCCCATCCATGCAGTTTCTCCGTATACTGGGTCACACCACCCTTCTTCAAACTTTTCTAGACTTATTTCTTTTATTTCCACTTCGTACAGTCTATCGGCTCCTCCCTCTTCAGACCTCCACCCATTTTAACCAAAGAGTTCTGAACTTTCTGAGAGTGAATGGGCAGAAACACAATACTATTGTGTTTATTCTGTTTAATTTTTGTATAAAGTTATTCTAGATGGTAACAATATGTTTTCATGTTTATGTAAAACTGCTATCTGTATAGCTTATTATTTCTCTAGGCTATTGTTTTTACCTCGTTGGGCTATTTGCATAGTTGATTTAACTGTCATTTATGATGTTTCTTCATTGTTGCTTCTACTGTGAATTACTAGACATTGTATAATCTCTTCCTTTTCTCTTGCAGTTCTTTTTGAACTGCTATTCTTTCCTTTGTAACTTGCATTTTTTCAATATAAATATATAAGAGATATTACCCACTCTCATTTATCACACTTCTTAGCCAACATGATAATGTAAGAGACATCACCCATGTATTTTGTCCCCTCCTTTCCAATAATTTTTTTATTTTGTGTAAGGGGGAGAACAAATAATTGCTTCTCTTAGAATGAGAAGAATAATTAATGTTTGTAATGACTCATCCCTTCTTTTCCACTTCTCTGCCACGTGTACGTCATCCATAATGTCATTAGTGAATTGCAATAGAAATTACTTTAATAACGCATAGACACTGACATTTTATTGTCTTCCTTATCTCTTCTCTCAACTATGGTCAAATTCCAGGAAGAGCTTAAAGACGGAATATCAAATCCAATGCATCCAACATTAGGTAGATCAGCTAATTAGAAATCAACAGAGTGGTGTGCTTCATGGACTTCGGCTGGTGGTTTATGATGTTTCTTCGCTACTTCAACTACTGTATTTTGTGAAATTCCTGATATTATATAATCTTTTATTTTCCTCCCGTAGTTCTCTTTGGACGACTATTGTTTCCTTTGTATCTTGCATTTTTTCAATATAAAAAAAGAAGAGAAAAAAAAACTCAAAGACACTCATAAAAAAAGAAAAGTTGTACTTCCTTATTTATCCCACTTCTTAGCCAACATCATGATGAAAAATATATTACCCACTCTCATTTATCACACTTCTTAGCCAAAATGATAATGTAGAGATATCACCCATACATTTTGTCCCCCCATTCTAATACTTTTTTATTTTGTGTGAGGAGAACAAATAATTGCTCATCCTATAATGGGAAGAATGACTCATCCTTTCTTTTCTACTCCCTTGCCATATGTGAATCATCCCTAATATCATTAGTGAATTGTAATACAAATTACCTTAAAAACATATACACACTTATGAGAAGAAAAGTTTATGTCTTATTTTTCACACTTCTCAACTAACATTATGATATTTTTCAGCCAACATTATGATGAAAAAATATAACCCACTCTCATTTATCACATTCTTACCCAACATTATAATGAAATAGATATCCCATACAATTTGTCCTCTCTGTCCACTAACTTTTATTTTATGTAAGAAAGAGTACAATTAATTGCTTGTGCGAAAATGGGAAGACCATTAATAGTTATAATGAAATCCACGACTAGTCCCTTATTTTATACTCTCATGCCACGTGTACAACATCCATAGTTTGTCCTTCCTTCACCCCTGTAGAGGGGTCTCTTTCTGCTTTCTGCTTTTACTTGCCGTCGCTTTCACCAATGGAAAATATCCCACACAAAATATCGCTTTCAGCCATGAAAAATATCCCACACAAAATATCGGTGCACCGACTGACTCAAAACCAATGAGAACAACTCCAACGCTAAAGTTCTTATGCTGCCCAAAACATGAACACATGCAAATCTTCTTCATAAAATATCAACGAAATTGCTGGTTTTGATAACGACTTCCACTAATATTATTATTATTATTTTTGGCTCGTGTTTTCAGCGGTCACTTCAACTGCGTTTTTAAGCCTGGAATTTCAGCTGTCCTCTTCCGTCTCAATTCGCAAATTTCCAGCCACAAGCGTTGCACCTCTCAATGTCCAAATACTCTTAAATATATATTCTTAATACCATCCAAGTATTTGTATGGTATATATATATATATTTATATTTAGCCTATTGACAAGTACCATCTATCACTCTCTTTTAAAACTTATCCTGCAATTATTAGTTCACTTAATACAATAAGATATCATTTTCTACATATAAATAATAAATTCATCCTTATCTAAAATAGGAGAGTTTGAATGCTCATGTGTTGTTACTTGTCAAGTTGGGTCAAAGGGATAGTGACTTGGTGTACCCTATTAAGTTGTCAATTGCCTCCAATTACGGCTAGTTGACATTTAATGTGGTGTTCAAACCATACAAGTCTTAGATGGAAACATTAACATATTTATTTATTTCCTTCAACTACGGTTGGATTCGGTAGGGAAAGGGACCAAATAGTGGCTATAGCTAACTTCAAGTGTTCAATTGAGCTACCAAACGATATTGGATTTCGACGATTTTTTTAGTTGTTTCCGTATGCGACTTAACTGCTTAAAGCTAAGGTTTCAGCTTTTGGCTGATGACGATGCACTCTACAGGAAACGTTATGCACGAAAAGGCCAAAAAGTGGTCCAAAAAAAGTGTTTACTTATACTTGACCCCCATTGCACCAATAATTACTCACTCAAATCATCAATAGTGGTTCACAAATCTCCAATAGTGCTTCACTACTAGTAAATAAACGATTAAACTAAGTGAACGACTATCAGCCCTAAATTAGTGTATTCATTTCAGTTTGATATAATAAATGGAATCTAAAAGTACAATTCACAAAGGTCAAATAGAGGAGCAGGAGAAAGCTGAAATAGTGGAATCTTAAGTGCAATGGCGTGAAAAAGCCATGAGTAGGTCTATTTTGAGGTGTGGGAATGACATGTGGGAATAAGGTGGTGACCTTAGAGGTGTGAGTGAATGCATGGAAATAAATACATTAATAGGGTAAAATAGGGATGAATAGGTAACAAATGTATGGAAACTTGTAGTTCAATCTAGAGGAGATCAAAATAATTATTTGTAGGCATAAAGTGGCGATCTCGAGGTAGGGAGTGGACTAGACCTAAATATGGAAGATTATGGGAATGAATTATAGGAATGCAATGTCTTAATTTAATAATATATTGATGAAGTTACAATATTAGGGTAGGTACTAGATGCATGTTTAAGTCAATAACAATTGAGTGAAAAATATATAAGTTGGTCAATTTTGAGGATTGCGAGAATGAAATGTGGGGATAAGGTGGTGATGTTGGAGTTGTGAGTGGAAATAAATGTCAACTGGGTGAAATAGGGATGAATCTAGGTAAAACAAATGTATGGGGACTTGTAGTTCAATCTTGAGGAGTTCAAAAAAATTATATGTATGCATAATTGATGATCTTGAGCTAGGAAGTGGACTAGGTAAATATCTAAAGGACTATGGGAATAGTTTGTACAAATGTAATGTCTTAATTTAATATTATATTCATAACGTGATGATCTTGGGTTAGGGACTAAATGTATGTAAATCAATAGCAATTGAGTAAAAAAGACATAAGTAGGTCGATTTTGAGGAGTCTGCGGATAAGGCGGTGACCTTGGAGTTGTGAGTGAATGCATGGAAATAAATATCAATAGGGTGAAATGGGGATGAATAGGTAACAAATATATGGAAACTTGTAGTTCAATCTTGAGGAGTTCAAAATAATTATTTGGAGGTATAAAGTGATGATCTCGAGGTAGGGAGTGGTAAATATTCCTTATAAGAAATAATATCACGTGATAAATAAACACCACTTAACCATGGGAAAGTGGATCCTTAGAAATGATAGGAGATTGAAACACTACCCTTTCCCTAAGCATAGAGACAAGGATAAGGGGAGCTATTATGTTGCTCAAAAAGTATGTACCACCATGAATGGCAAAGAGCCCACAAAGGATTAGGCTTAAAATGTCACATAGTGTGGAGCAACATAATTTAGGAACTTGAATGTTATTTAAAACAATCATCACTGAAATACAACTCATTGTTACATGTTATATAAATGATATCATAATTAATGAGTTTTTGAATTTTATAATGCAAATCTTAACATTCATTAGTAGAATGGTCATGACATCGATACTTACAAAAAGGAAGATTCTCAAGAGCTTGTCCATACTTCTTTCGCTCGGGTTGGATATTCAATTGACAATCAAGTTGGTACAAAAGAGATTGGACAAAACGCTATCTTGGTTAAAGTAAGGCATAGAAGTATTAGACATTAAAGGAGGGGATGATAACAAAAGAGGAGGTTGGAAACCTAAAACTTCTATAGGAAAGTGTGATGTAGGTTTCTCATAAGTCTCAACGCTTTGTTGCACGCATCAATCAAATTTTGAGTTAAAAACAAATCAAATCCGAGTTCTTTATGGTGGGTCTGCATTTTGTTTCTCTTACATGGATTGTGTTGACCTCCTATAATTTAAATTAAACATTTTGTTTGTGTTAACTATTCTATTAATTTGTCTCACACTTTCACGTTATATATAATACAATTTAATATATTTTTATATAGAGTATACTTAGAGTCTAGCCCATTAATATTCGGTTTAAAAAGAATCCATATCCATTGCTTTGCCAGTAACCTTTCTCTTTTTTGTTTCAAATGGTGTGCAATAGAAAATGAACGTTGACGAATACGCTTCGTGGTCTGAATTCTGTTTTGTCAAAAGCAGGCGGTGGCCCCCACCACATGTTCCTTTCTTGTCTTTCATAGGCGGGGCTGCACCTCATTTCAAACTGGTGGTGCTCATATTTCCAGCTGTCACCATCACTACTGCTTTCGAGCGGGCCCCACATTTCAACTGCATTTCCAAGGCTGGAATTTCAGCGTCCTTTCATGCCACATGGCACATTCTCAGCCACAAACGTGTCAAGTGGAAATGACCTCCACCAGGCGCCACGTGGCGACCTTACTTATTCAAACTATGATTGCCTACCTATTATTCGGTAGCTTGGCAATTCCGCTCTTACCGGATCTCTCAATGGCCAAATATTTTATATTTCTTTTCGACCTTTTTTTTTCGGTTAAAGTTACAAAGTAAATGATAGTTAATGAAATGGACAAAACTTTATTAAATAAAGTTATGCTTAAAATAATTGAAGTCGATATTTACATATTCAAATATTTGTTTGGTCATTCGTGATGGTTAGTCAAACGGATTAAAGTTTGAAATGGATAAATAATATTTTTTTTAAAGATAAATAAAATCTTGCTTAGTGTAATCCAATGAGATGAGTAAATTATTCAAATGTTTGTTTAGTCAATTCATGATTGTTAGTGAAGTAGGTACACAAGTTACCAAGTAATGAAATAAATAAATAATAGTTTTGTAGAAGAAAGTAGATTTGTATTTAGTGTAGTATAATAAGATGCATACATATGTAAATTATTTAATGTTTCTTTAGTATGTTCATGATAGTGAAATGGATAGAAGTCACAAAGTAAAGAAAATAATAAAAAATAGGTTTGCAAAGGAAATAAATTTGTGCTTGGGATAATCCAATGAGATGTATACATAATAAAAAAAAATTAGATGGGCCTATTTAAATAATCTTCAATAATTTTTTTAAGAAATAGAAGTTATAAAGTAATGGAATAAATAAATATTTGTTTTGTAAAAGGAAAGTAGACTTGTGTTTGGTGTAATCCAATGAGATGTATAAATATATAAATTATTAAAATGTTTGTTTAGTAAGTCCATGATATTTCACAATCTATTAAAGTTATTGAGTGGCTTCTAGTTTAGATCGTGTTTGTATTTTTAGCATCAACGTTTCAAATCACACTTTGTGATCCATCAATTTTCTGCATCGCTTGCCTTCTTACATCCCGATGATGCATCACGAAATGTGATTCGAAACGTTGATGCTAAAAATACACACACAATCTACACTAGAAGATACTCAATAATTAAGTCCATAATAGTTAGAGAAATAGATAAAAGTTACAAAGTAAAGAAATGAAATTATAATAGTTTTGTAAAGAAAAATAAATTTGTGCTTAGGGTAATCCAATGAGACGTTTGCATATATACGAGTTATTCAAATGTTTGTTTAGTTAGTTCATGATAGTTGGTGAAATGAGTAGGAATTGATGAAATATTAGTTTTAGTTTTAGAAAATCAAGGGTCAAATCTATAGTCATGGGATCGATCTCACTCCTACAAGAATGTGTAGACGTCTAAAAGTGTCCCTTGACATCTTAATTAATTAAATTTTATTTAATTAATATTCCTCCTAGTCATATAATTAATTCTAGTTAATTAATTATATTCCATCTTTCTTCTATACCTTTAGTTAAATTTATTTAATTAAATGTAATCATTTATTCTTCTATAGTCCTAATGTATTTGAATTTTATTTATCTACACATTAACCTCCTTCTATGCCTATTTGAATAAATTTTATAATTTAAATATCCTCCTTCTTAATCCCTTGATTTGATTAATTCTTAGTTAATTAAAATCTTAAACCTAGCCTAAACCCTAACCTATACCCATCACTATCTTCCTTAAGTCTACCCCTCTAATTAATCCTAGCTTAATTAGCCTAATTTTTTTTATTCCTACACCAATTAAACCCCTAATGGTGCTAACAAATGTGTGACCACCCCTTCCATAAGAGTTGTACATTCCCTTTACCCAAAATGGCCTAAGCCATTTCTCTTACATCATGTCTCCCCTTTCGTCTTTGAAAGAAGCTCACATGTGACCCACTTTGAGCTTCCCACCCTCTTACACTTGTCATTGAGCCATCACTTTCAAGAGTTGCTGACACATGTGTGGGCAACTCTCCCTCTTGCATGGTCATCCCTTTATTCCATGTGGCTCCTATGTGGATGCCACATAAGATCCACCTCATCCAAGCCCCTCAAAAATCTATAAATAGGGGCCTCCACTCTTCATTTGGACATACATTATCATTGTAGTGTTATTGTGCTCATTTAGCTCTAGAATCATATTGCATTTTCAAGTAGTGTTATAATGCTAGTTTAGTTTTCAAGATTTCATTGCATTTCATGTTATTTTCTCACTTAGTATTAGCTCTTGCATTCATCTTATAGTGATTTACATCTTAGATTTTGGCTTGCTTGCATATCATTTAGCTTACAATCTTGAGTTCATACTAGCTTAGAATCTTGCATCTAGTTAATCATTCTCATCATAGTTTGTATATAGCTTTCATCATAAGTTTGCATCTAGTTCTCTATTTTAGTTTGCATTTAGGATCATCTTCCTTCAGTTCATGCATCTATTTGGGGATTGAATATATTGTGTTGGAGAGCATATCCACACAAAACCTTCAAGAGCAAATTAAATGATTCTTGGGTGCACTTATTTTAGCTCATCGGAGGTTGTGTGATGAATCTTTGTGGAGATTAGGTATTTTTATGCTAACTTTTCTTGTTTACGCCTAACCACACAAATGGAGTTTTTCAAATAGACATTTCGGCACGCCCGATGGGACCTCTTCCCTGAAATTTACCAAAATGTTTCCATTTGTTGGAGACAAGTCATAACTCACAGATCGACATTTGCGTTCTGCGCAAAGCCATCTCCACCCTGAACTGTCATCCGATGTCTACGCCCTGCATCAACATCTTTGTCGGCTTAGCTTTGAACCCCTCCTTTTGTGTTCTGACTTGTTTTTAGAGTGTTTCCCTGGACTTTTATTAAATGAACATTCAATTTCCTTATAGAGAACACTATTTAGGAAATAGAACGCTATCTACATTTTGATTTTTTGTTGAGCTGGGGAGAATCAACGTTCGCGCCTTGAATCATTGTATGGTGTCTGCACCCTGCATTTGTGTCTCCTTTGACTTAGGTTTGAACTTCTCCTTTTGTGTTTTATGACTTGATTTTCTAGTGTTTCTCTGCATTTTTATTAAATAAAGATTCAGGTTTTTGACAGAGAGCACCTTTATGAAACAAAATGTTGTCTAAATTTTGATTTTTTGTTAAACATAGAAGAATCGACATTTACGCTCTGAATCTTCATTCGACATCCTCGCCCTGCACTATCATTCTGCATTTGCGCCCTACTTCAATGTCTGTGTTGGGTAAGTGGAGGTAACACAATTATTATTTCCTAGCTTCATTTTTGAATTCTATCATTTTGGCATACTGAATCTGAATTGATGTCTCTGCCATGTACTCACATCTGTGCTCAGTTATTATTTTTTGCAAAATTTTAATGCTTATCTCCTAACGCTAATACTTGGTGCAACTTTTTTTTGAATGTCCAAGACCAAATGAGAAAAAACTACTAACACCTTTGCAAGATTTATCTTGATTTTTGTAGTTATTGCTCTTTGTCTTCATTTAGTTTAGTGCACCTAGTTGCTTAATTAGGATTTCAATTAGGAATAAACTGTGTATCTTGTGTGTTTGGAAGGCTTTGTCGATGGAGGTACTCCCTTCAAAGTCTTCACTCATTGTTTAGATTTAAACCCTATTAATTTACGTGATGCAAAGATAGAACTAGTCATATAGTATCCCCTCGCCTTCACGTATCTTGGGTGTAAGAGAAATTTGGTTTTAACTTTGCCTCTAGAGAGGCATGTTTGGAGGGAAGTGCTCCCCTTCAAACAACGACCTCAAACCAGAAAATACGCTGGTTGATAAATAAATAAGATTTTGAGTAAACTCAGGTCTTATCCCACCAAGCTCGGGTGAGGCATGTTAATGGTAGTCTAGATCAGGAAAAATAATGCCTAAGTAGCTAGCATGGTCAACTAGAGACTTAAGTGTCTCACACGCATAGAAGCCATTTGGGGGGATGCCACAAAATTAACTACAAATTGTTAATTTAGAGGGCAACCCATTTTATCCTTGGTTTAACACTTGTAATGCAAGAGGATTGCATCGTCCTCTGAAGTTACTCACCATATGTATACCCCTCGACGTGAGGTGTGAAGGCTTCTAGATTTCATCACTAGAAGTATGGAAAATCCCTACAAATGACACTACTCGAATGAGGATGGAAAACAAAGACAAACATCAGAACTCGAAGATATAGATGGCAAAAAACACCAAATTCTGAAGAGTTGATCAAAAGATGGAAGAATTCCTCAAAAATAGGAATGAAAGAGTGTCCATATGGTAAATGATCCATCTCACCGAAATGCATAGGTACCCAGCCATTGCATCCACCTAGTACATAGGAAAAAATACTGAATACATAGCTCATTCCATCGAACCAAGGAAGCATTGGAACAAACAAGAGATACCCCCCATAATGATGATTAGGGAGAGTCATGATAGGTACACAAAAATAGACTGCCAAGAACAACTGCATGTCAAAGTACTAGGAACATGGAAAGTGCAGAATAAAGTACAAACACATATAAAGGATGGTGTCGTGGAAGGATCACTCTCTTGACACACACATCATGAGGCTAATGTCATGGAAGAAACACTATTGTGACAAAGGTAGATGGAAAATAAAGAAAACATCAAACCCCTCCATGACACTTTATAATGTAGTGCAAGTACAAACAAGCACAAAATGTGCCCAGAATAGGGTCGTATATGCTCAAATGTTTTTTTGCCTCAAAATGCAATTGTGTCCAAATTGGACGTGCCTTATATGAAAATAGGGGTTTTTGGGCCTTCTGTGTGCAACCGTGAAGTTTGTTTGAGCCCAAAGTGCTCCAAAAACAAACTCCCCCAGATCCACAAAAATATGAAATTGAAAACCTCTTGAAAACACAGATCTGAAGAAAAAGGCCAAATATCGCATGAAGGGAGCAAGTGCATGAAGATATGGAGATCTAATACCATATTGGAGTTGATGAAAACTCAACCCTACAACTCCCAAGAATCACTTTCATGCAAACCTATCACTAAAAGAGAGAAGAAAAATCTATGGAGGCTAGAAATAACAGATCGATGAAAGAGGAAACATATTGAGAAAACAATGGAGAAAAAACCCTCAATACGATAGCATCCTTAGACAATTCATTGAGTAGTAATAATTACAAAGAGATAAAACCTTATAAAGGTGATCAAAACCCTAAAAGGGAGAAACCTAGGTTGCATGATAATAATTAATGAAAGAATTAATTATTATATGCCTAAAGTTTAGCTTAAGTAAACTAGAGATAATAGTGACTTAATAATTAAATCAAAATGATTTAATTAATAAGTGAAATGACTTATTACTCTATAAATGACACCTTTCCATATGAATATCCCAACCTTCTATATCAAGATCCACTTACCCTCCTTAACCCACCTCATGATCTCATTCCTAATCAAGATCAAGACATCCCCTGCATTCCATCCATTAATGATTCACTTTCATATCAAGAGTTAACCTCCACTTACCCTCCACTTCGTGAAGATATTCCATGTATCCAATATACTAATCCCTCTCCATATCAAGATCAAGTTACTCCATCTTATGATCTCATCCCCTCCACCCCATTGCATGATCCCCTTACATCTCAAGATTCATCCATTCCTTCCACTCCATCACATAATCTTCTCCAAATCCAAGATCAAAGTACCCCTTCATCTCCATTTCATGATCCCAATCCATCTCAAGATCCTATTATCCCTCCTCATTGGCCTAATCCTCCACAAGATCCCATCACACCTATCAAATCCATCCATGAGCCCCATTCACATAGAATCACATTTTGTTTAAAATAGTGAGTATCTTATTCAAAAAATCATTTCCCAAGATGTTGGTAAACCTTCCACCCCTTCCAAATCCAAAATCCCCCCATCTAAATCCAAATATTCTCATCACCCATCTTCCAAATCCATATTGGGCCCTTATGTCCACAAGCCAAATCCTTCCTCATCCACATCCATTTCAGGTTCTTATATCCAAAACCCAAACCCTTCATCCCTTTCATCCATTTTGGGTCGTTACATACCTCCATCCATCATATCCAAGTCCACCACTCCATCATCTCAAATCCCTACCCAAGATCAACAAAGACACACATCATTTAATTCTTTTCAACATTCACCCTCCATCATTGCATCCATCAACTCTTCACCCCATCCATCCTCATGCACCCATACCTTAACTAATGGAAGAAAATTTGATGCCAAAGCTAAAATATATAAAGCCAAACGTCCACAAAAATCCAAGGATCAACATGTGCCATCTAAAATACATGTTCACAAAAAGAAAAATATGATCCAAAAGAAAGAAAAACTCAAAAGGATACAAATGCATACAAAGAAATATTCAAAAATCATGTGGATTCCAAAGCTACTTATTGAAGCCATGTATCTCAAATAAAAATCTAACTTCACCTCCAAACTTGCTAATCCAAAAGATTCTTCCACTCATAAGTCCTCTAATCCTCTGTCTAAATTCCCCCATCTTCTAAATCCATTCTAAGTACTTGTGTCCCAAAATCCACTATTTTGGGTCCTTATATCCCAAAATCCACATTTTCTCCTCCATCTCCTTCAAAATTCTCTCCTCCACTACTCCACCACCCTTCAAGGTGTGTTCCAATGATGATCTTCCCAACATCCCCATCTATTTCTCCATCACTCGTTCCTCATCCCCCCATCCCATTAATGCAATCCTACACATAAATCCTTATTCCTCCCCATATCTCCCATCTATTTCATCTCCCTTCCCACCATCATACCAACATCTACGAGAATACATCCAAAATGCCTTGGTCCCTTATAGAACATTTTCAAGGGATGCCATTCATAAAATTAGATTCTTGATTTCTCCCTCCATCTCCCTATCACATATCCATTTTCTTCCAAATCCACTTATACATCCAACGTATCCTCATTCTCTTACACCCTACACTTGGGGGAATGCTCCATCCATACTATGCTACTATACATATCTTATGCATCCCCTATCCACTATTCTTCATCCTATTTAAGTACATTATCTTTTTCCCATCTTTGATCTTGACTATCCTATCCATTCCCTCCATCCACACCCTCTATTTTCCTGATTCATTATCCATCCATTATCCATTATCCTACATAATTTAACCCACTTTATGCATATTTGATCTTGACATCCTATCCATATCTTCCATTCCATAGTCCTTTTCTTTATTTATTTCCTTCATCCTCCATCTATACTCCTATATAAGTCCATCATCATTTCCCAAGTCTTTGATCTTGAGTATCCTATGCATTTACTCCATTATATATTACCTATCTCATCCATATTTTCCATGTCATTAGATTCCCCTATCCTTTTCATACCCTCCACTTATATCCCTTATCCACACTCATTCCACCTTTCCTACCCTTTCTCTTCATAAAAAACTAGAGGCACTAAAACATCCAAGCATATCTTGGACAATACAAGCCTTCCTCCCCTCCATGCACATCCCTTAAACACTATCCATTCATTTCATACATCCTTTATCCACCATTTTCCATCCTTCATTATCTCACCTCCGGTCTAGGGGCATCCTTTGCAACATAGTCCTCGGATCCTTAGCCACTTTTCCCCATCCTTTAATCCCCATATCCTATCATTATCTTTTCATTTCATCCATCTATGTCATGTCCATACCATCTCTCTAACCTTCCACCCTTTCCTATACCTTGGTTCTCCCTTTTCATTGGTCACAATCCATTCTATCAATTATCTATCATCCAATTCATTTTTCCCTTTCATCTCATGTGTAATCCATTTATTCTTCTATCCATTATCCATCTTTCAGTTTAATCCATTTATCCTCCAATACCCTTCTATCCAATCCATTCATCCAAAAACAATCCCTATACTCCAAAAAACCCAAATAAGTCCAATCAAGTGCAATCAATCCTAATCCATACAATCCAATCTTGCAATCTAGCACAAAATCCTTAATCAAACCATCATCTTGATCCAAATCAGCTGATAATCCATTATTCACAATTTTCATCCAATCATCATCATAGGATGCATCATTCCCAATCTTTTAGATGTGTATTGTTCTTATCGTTAACATTGTCATCCTCAATCATCAATCAATCAATCAACCAATCATTGTTCAGGTTGACTAAGGGAAAAAGTTTGGTCTGCTTTTGGTTTGTTGTGTCTACTTTCTTGTTGCTTGTATGTGTTAGTGTTGTTTTCATTTATCATGATCTTTGCATCCTATTGTCACATGGCATCATGCTCTTTCATATCATGGTGTTACACAACCTATGGTTTTATTTGGCCTTTTTAATCATGTACTTGACACATTATCATCTGGTTTCATCATACCTTGATGCATAGTGTCACCTACAAAATAAAACTAGGGTATGCTCTCTATTTTCAATATGATATAATCCCCCACATACCCCATTTCATTTAGTTAGATGCATTTTTATAGGTTTTAGTTTTCATGTTGAGGCTGTTATTTATTCCCTCCCCTAATCATTTTTGTCACCTTGTTGATCATGCAACCTTACTCATTTTGAAAGCACACCTGTGTTCTTAGCACCCACTTGTCCTCTCGAGGAGGCATACCATTATCTCCTTGTCATCCTTCCTCATCATGTTTGGGGCATCATTCTTCTTGTATTATCCCTTTTTATAGCATTATCTCCTCGTCATCCTTCCTCATCATGATTGGGCATCATGATTCTAGTATTATCCCTTTGTATACCATTATATCCTCATTATCGTTCCTCATCATGACTGGGGCATCATGCTTCTAGTCTTATCCATTTTTATCCACTATGTTTTATTCTTCTTTGATCTTACATCACTTTGTGATGTTACATCAAAGAGGGAAAAAATGTAGATGTCTAAAAGAGTCCCTTGACATCTTAATTAATTAAATTTTATTTAATTAATATCCCTCCTTGTCATATAATTAATTCTAGTTAATTAATTATATTCCCCCTTTCTTCTATACATCTAGTTAAATTCATTTAATTAATTGTAATCATGTATTCTTGTATAGTCCTAATGTATTTGAATTTTATTAAAATACACATTAACCCCCTTCTATCCCTATTTGAATAAATTTTATTATTTAAATATCCTACTTAATCCCTTGATTTGATTAATTCTTAATTATTTAAATCTTAAACCTAGCCTAAATCCCTAGACTATACCCATCACTATCTCCCTGAAGTCTACCCTTCTAATTAATCCTAGATTAATTAGCCTAATTTTGTGATTCCTACATGAATTAAACCCCTAATGGTGCTCACACATGTGTGAGCACCCCTTCCATAAGATTTGTTCGGTCCCTTTATCCAAAATGGCCCACATCATTTCTCTTACATCTTGTATCCCTTTTCCTCTTTCAAAGATGCTCACACGTGACCCACTTTAAGATTCCCACCCTCTTACACTTGTCATTGAGCCATCACTTTCAAGAGTTTCTCACACATGTGTGAGGAACTCTCCCTCTTGCATGACCATCCCTTTATCCCATGTGGCTCCTATGTGGATGCCACAGAAGATCCACCTCATCCAATCCCCTCAAAAATCTATCAATATGGGCTTCAACTCTTCATTTGGAAATCCATTATCATTGTAGTGTTATTATACTCATTTAGCTCTAGACTCATATTGTATTTTCAAGTAGTGTAATAATTATAGTTTAGTTTTCAAGCTTTCATTGCATTTCATATTATTTTATCACTTAGTATTAGATATTGCATTCATCTTATAGTGAT
Source organism: Thuja plicata (assembly GCA_018584345.1). Classification (NCBI taxonomy): domain Eukaryota; kingdom Viridiplantae; phylum Streptophyta; class Pinopsida; order Cupressales; family Cupressaceae; genus Thuja; species Thuja plicata. Next base: position 1,969,482 of record MU223398.1, read on the forward strand.
TTACATCTTATATTTTATCTTTCTTTCATATCATTTAGCTTACAATCTTGAGTTCATACTAGCTTAGAATCTTGCATCTAGTTAATAATTCTCATCATTGTTTGCATATAACTTTCATCATAAGTTTGCATCTAGTTCTCCATTTTAGTTTTAATTTAGGGTCATCTTCATTCCATTCATGCATCTATTTGGGGATTTAATATATTGTGTTGGAGAGAATATCCACACAAAACCTTAAAGATAAAATCAAATGAGTCTTGGGTGCACCCATTTTAGCTTATCAGAGGTTGTGTTATGAATCTTTGTGTATATTATGTGTTTTTATTCTAACTTTTCTTGTTTACACCTCACCACCAAGATGGAGTTTTTAACATAGACATAATCATCTAGAATTTTATGAGAGAATTTACAAAGATGAATATGATGTGATCAGAATACGAGCATATATATTGATATGTAAGAATTTTGATCACCTTCACTTTATAAATACTTAAGAATTTAAAGTGGTGCATTGATAAAATATCGAGGAGATGTTCACTCAACAGATGAATGGTTATATGATGTAGAGCCCCTTGTAACACCCCAAAATTGGCATCTTGCAACCCTAACCAATTCTGTTGCATTTGTCATTCTTCTGGATCATCAAAGTCCTATTGTACTAGGCAATTCTGAGTTTTGACTGACTCTACTCGACCTAAGTGTCAAATGTAGAAAATCCTAAATCTACATTAATCATACATCATATTTAATTCC